>JAJOZX010002452.1:365000-377500 GCA_023014485.1 Bathynomus jamesi
ATCTATAATTACTGATATTTTCACAAGTTTACTGTTCTAGAAAGGTTACTTCATGTTACTTTACAACTTTCTTACAGTAATCAAGTCATAATATAATTTAGGTGAGTGATTAATGATTATATTATATTATTAAGACTAACAGGTGGTAAAACTTTTTCCCTCAGAATTATGGCAAAAACCAGAAACAAGTGTGAAGTCTGGTTGGTCGGACAAGTGCTGGAAGAGGGTTTTTCTGAGAAGCAGCTTCCAACTAACAGTGATGTCCTTGAACGTCTTTTTTATCACATTAAGGTGGGAAAGCAAAATGTCTCTGTAGCTTGCGCAACTGTAGCCAACGAAGTTATTGCTATGTGGGAAAAAGCCTCCTTAATTACATCCCACAAGCCTTATATTGTCTCAAAGCTTAAAAGGCTTTACAATAAGCATGAAGGGCTGGTCGAGAACCGAACTCGACGAACTCCTACCCAAGAGAAGAATGAAGCAGAATTTGTCACCAGCTTAAAGAAGCTTTTCGATGTAGCTCATTCAGAAGTGGAAACAGAAATAAAATTGCAGGAGGATAAAGATTTTCTTAAGGATCAAAGGAACGATCGGAAAATGATTATGGGTCCAGAAGACAAGGAGTTTTCAAGAAAGGCAAAAGCACGACAGATAAGCATGGAAAGAATGGAAAAACTTCGCAGGAAATCAAAGGAAGAAATGAGGCAATTGACAAAGGTTGTGGATCTCAACCAATGTGAAAATTCCGGTTCAGGAGGAAGTGAAGAATCATCTGGTGGTGAATTGTTCTACAGAGCACTCTCATCATCATCTTCAAAAAAGGAGAAGCTTGAACCAGGTGTAATTGTTAGGGATAAAAAGTTCTTGGCTGCTCTGGACCGCACTGGAACATCTGCAAGGGCTGCTATGCACATTGTGGCACCTGCCCTTTCAGCTGCTGGAGTGGAAATTGAAGAGATCACACTTTCATCGTCCTCTATCTACAGGTCTCGGCGATCAACACGGATGCAGATGGGAGAAGACATTAAAGCCAGTTTCCAACCAAATACCCCTTTAATAATTCATTTTGATGGAAAGCTTCTTCCATCCATGCATGGGGGTAAGATTGATGTAATGCCCATTGTTGTGACTGGTGCAGGCGAATTAGAAAAATTACTGTCTATTCCAAAGCTTATTTCTGGAACTGGAGAAGAAATGGGGAGAGCAGTTTTAGATGTCTTGAAGCAATGGCCACAAGTAAATGAGTGGGTAGCAGGCCTTTGTTTTGATACTACTGCAAGCAATACAGGTATCCATGCTGGGGCTTGTACCATCATCCAAAAGGCCCTTCAGAGATCACTCCTTTTTCTGGCCTGCCGCCACCATATCCACGAGCTTCTTATCACTGCAGTTTTTGACATGTTTTTCTCTTCTTCGGGTCCACAAATTCCCTTATTCAATCGATTCAGAGATTGTTGGGATAACATTGATCAGCAGAATTACAAGCCCTATGAACCCAATGATCTCACCTCAGAATCTTTAGATCATTGGATCTTGAAGCACAGAGACAAGCTTATTTCTTTCATCAACTCCAAACTTCAAGAGGGCCACACTCGAGGTGACTACAGGGAATACTTAGAACTTGCACTTATCTTCCTTGGTTGTCCAATGCCTAAAACAAATAAAGGCTCTGATAGCAGATTCCACTACCCAGGAGCTTACAGCAGAGCTAGATGGATGGGAAAGGGCATCTATTCCTTAAAAATTTACTTATTTAGGAACCAATTCCTTCTCACCCCTCATGAAAAACAAGCTCTGATACGAATAAACGCCTTTTAAGTGACAGTTTATCTTCAAGCTTGGTATACATCTCCAGTTGGAATTGATGCTCCAGCAAATGATTTGGCCCTCCTCAAGATGCTACATATCTACAAGATCCAGGTTGATAAGGAAGTGGGTGCTAGAGCCCTCAAAAAACTTCAGAACCATGGTTGGTACTTGAGTGAGGATCTTGTAGGATTTGGCTTTTTCTCAAACCTCGTGACTGAAGATGATAAGGTTCTAATGCTCCACAACCTTCACCACGCGCCTCCTCGAAAAGTGAGGGCAAGAAAGGTGGACCCCCGAATGTTGCAAAACCCCAATGACTTAAAGATTACCAGTTTTGTCACAACTCAAATACAAGACTTCTTCAAGTGTTTGAAAATAGAAATTCCCAAGAAACTTGAAGACATTGAGGAGCACCGTAATCGGGTCATGGCAGTCAAAGTAATCAACGACTGTGCTGAACGAGGAGTCAAACTGGCTACAGAGTTTAATGAGAAGCTCACAAAGAGTGAGGAAGAGAGACAACTGGCCTTTCAAATCATTGAAAATCAGAGAAAGGAGGTCCCTCAGCCACTGAAATCCCTATATTCTTAATCAATATATGTCTTAAATAGAATTTAAGTCGCTTTGTTTTAAAACATATTTTTCGTTCAGTCTTATATTTGCTCTAATTATCCATTAATGTAAAAGAAGTGCCATCTGAGGGGTGCCTTTTTATCAGTCAAATAAAATATTTTGTCTATTTGTTTTTCTTCCTTTATATAAAAAAATAAAAATGTGTGCGTTTATCAAAATTCAATTTGAAAAATTACCATATAATCGTGAAACGGTCTAAATTGTGTATAGATATATATATATATATATGTACACAAACTCGGAATGGTCCCCTGAGAAATTTATATGTTAAACACAGACCGTGCATGGAACAAGGAACTCTTCTGGGAAAATTAAATCCACTATAGTCCGAATAAGTAATGGTAAATGACAAATACCATAGTTTTTCTTTTTCATGATGCTAGCCCGACGTGGGCAACGGGTCTCTCGCAAAGAGATCCCATAAATATAGCTTCCCTCACCAGCTATCTGCAAAGCAGACAGGATCCAGCTTTGGGACATGGACCTAGGGTTTAAAGCAAGCCCAGTCCCTACATTCAGAACCTCTATATAAGCAGAAGACTCGTTGCATTCACGTCGGATTGAATAAACAAAGAAAAAGGGGTAACTATTGTATTTTTAGCCAAAAAAACCAAAACTTAAACCTCAACCGGGACATTGAGCGTCCACTTTTCAAGGCACGTAACACGTCCGTTTAATATACACAAACTCAGAATGGTCCCCTGAGAAATTTATATGTTAAACACAGACCGTGCATGGAACAAGGAACTCTTCTGGGAAAATTAAATCCACTATAGTCCGAATAAGTAATGGTAAATGACAAATACCATAGTTTTTCTTTTTCATGATGCTAGCCCGACGTGGGCAACGGGTCTCTCGCAAAGAGATCCCATAAATATAGCTTCCCTCACCAGCTATCTGCAAAGCAGACAGGATCCAGCTTTGGGACATGGACCTAGGGTTTAAAGCAAGCCCAGTCCCTACATTCAGAACCTCTATATAAGCAAAAGACTCGTTGCATTCACGTCGGATTGAATAAACAAAGAAAAAGGGGTAACTATTGTATTTTTAGCCAAAAAAACCAAAACAAACCTCAACCGGGACATTGAGCGTCCACTTTTCAAGGCACGTAACACGTCCGTTTAATATACACAAACTCAGAACGGACGTGTTACGTGCCTTGAAAAGTGAACGCTCAATGTCCCGGTTGAGGTTTAAGTTTTGTTTTTTTTGGCTAAAAATACAATAGTTACCCCTTTTTCTTTGTTTATTCAATCCGACGTGAATGCAACGAGTCTTTTGCTTATATAGAGGTTCTGAATGTAGGAACTGGGCTTGCTTTAAACCCTAGGTCCATGTCCCAAAGCTGGATCCTGTCTGCCTTGCAGATAGCTGGTGAGGGAAGCTATATTTATGGGATCTCTTTGCGAGAGACCCGTTGCCCACGTCGGGCTAGCATCATGAAAAGGAAAAACTATGGTATTTGTCATTTACCATTACTTACTCGGACTATAGTGGATTTAATTTTCCCAGAAGAGTTCCTTGTTCCATGCACGGTCTGTGTTTAACATATATATATGTGTGTATATATATATATATATATATATCCCCGCAAGGGGGTTCTAAGCTCGTGCTCTTGAGTGCTCTTTGTGCTCGTTTGTACGTGCTTGTTCCTGGAGGTTTCACGTGCGCCCTCCCGGCCCTAGCACCTAAGGATGATGGGGCTCGACCCTGCAGTCCTTGTCATCCTTGGTCTTTTTCCACTTCGACTGTCCCCTCCACCCTTTCTTTTTCCTCTGTCTTTCCTCTCACTTTTTCTTTGTTTTTCCGCCGAGATATGCCCTTCTAAATAGAGGCGAATCGGTTCTTCCCGAACTTTAAAAAAAAATTAAAAAAATAAATATATATATATATATATATATATATATATATATATATATATATATATATGTGTATAGATATTATATATATATATATGTGTATATAGATATATGTGTGTATATATATATATATATATGTATATAGATAAGCACACCGGACAAAAAATTAGTCACCCCTAATAGCACCGATAGTAGGAAGTTCAAGGTCACACAGAGGGCGCTGATGTAGCATTGGTAAGTGACAAGTAGCGGTGACGTAGCACACAGGATCAGATCTGTTTCGTGAGGTGGTGAAGAACAAAGTGTGTGTTGGATATAGTCTGCAAAATGGGTCGTGAGGCAGACGTTACTCAGTGGCAAAAATGAGCCATCGTGTTTGGCAGAGCCCACGGACACAAAATGTCTGAAGTAGCCCAATTTGTTGGTGTGTCAACGCGTACTGTCCAGCGAGTTTACAAAGAGTGGTGTAGTTCGCAATCAACTGAAAATCGACGGCGTAACTGTGGCCAGAAAACAATTCTCGACAATAGGGACCGCCGCCATGTTTCTCGTCTAGTAACTGCAAATCGTTTTCAAACCAGAGAACAATTGCTCCAAGAAACCAATGAGGTTCTCCAGCGACCAATTTCCGAACGGACATTGCAACGAGAACTGCATGCGATGGACATCTAGAGCAGGGTACCACGGAAGAGGCCGCTGTTAACAGCAAGTCACAAATTGGCACGTTATAAATGGGCTCAGAGGCACAAAAACTGGACTGCGGCAGATTGGAAACGTGTAATTTGGTCCGATGAGTCCCGTTTTTGTTTGTTCTCCAATGATGGGAGGCGACGAGTACATCGCAGGTCCAATGAAGCCTTTAATCCTGAATGCGTCGAAGGTGTTGTTCAGGCTGGAGGTGGTTCCATGATGTTCTGGGGATGTTTTTCGTACCACGAAATGGGCCCTCTCGTTCCAGTGACGATGAATTTGAACCAGCAGGCGTACCTCCGCATACTAAACTCGCCGGATTCGTGCGGTTATCAAGGCCAGAGGCGCCGTCACACGTTATTAGGTACATTCTGAGAGGGGTGACTAATTTTTTGTCCGGTGTGCTTATATGTATATATATATATATATATATATATATATATATATATATATATATATATATATATATGTATATATATATATGTATATATATATATATATATATATATATATATGTATATGTGTATATATATATATGTATATGTGTATATATATATGTATATATATATATAATATTATATATATATGTATATGTGTATATATATATGTATATGTATATATAATGTTATAATGTTTCAGACCAACAAAGACCCTAGGATCCACTCATGGCTGGTCTACCTAACTGTGTTCGTAATCGTGTATTGTGTATGTCCTCCGTGGTGGCGGAGGGGACCTACAATTTTACGTGGGTTCCGAACCACAAGAACATAAGAAATTTATGTAAAAACTGCCGGTAATTTGGCAACGACCAATTTTTACGAAACTAAATAATTATCAATTTAAAACTAATTAATTATCGATTTAAAACTAAAGATAGAATCTCTGGATCCAGAGGATCAAGTCATAATAGACTACTATCCACAAATGTTACACTCTATATCTGTTTATAACGGACATGCAAATATATCAGATCCAAAGAATCCAGTCAATTTCATTACGGTATCCATCAAGTCACGGTCCATATCGATTGCGGACCAAGTCAAAATTTACAACCATATACATTACAATATATACACTTACGAGGAAAAGTGTAGGTGTGGCTGTAAAGACTGTACAGTAATGTAGAAATGTGTGTGCACCCATTATGGGTCTCCCATTTAAAGGTGTTTGTGGGGCAAGTGAAGATCATGAGTTTTTCAATACCTCACAGTACTATGGGGGGCACCGCTCGGCAGAGGAATCTCTCTAAATGGGGTGTGTAAGGACAGAGAGTATCCCCTAACCCAAGACGCTGCCTCCCTATATCCCACAACACTTGTGTTGAGCTGTGGGATCTATCCCCACAAAGCCTTAATTTCACTACCTTAAACTATACCCTTTCTATCAACATGCGCGTCTAATCGATTTTTAAACATGTTTATAGACGTGCTACTAATTACTTCTACCGGCAAACTATTCCAGGTATTTACTATTCTATGTGTAAAAAAGTTTTTCGCAACTGCTGGTCTCGAACCTTCTACTTGTCAACTTACACCCGTTATTTCTAGTCCTATTATATTGAGATATTTCGAAAAAGCTATCTCTATCTACGTTATCAAACCCATTCATAATTTTGAAAACCTGGATTAGATCACCACTTAACCTCCTAGTCTCGAGAGTAGTCAATTTTAACTCCTTAAGCCTATCCTCGTACGACTTTGACCTAAGAGACGGAATCATCTTAGTTGCTCGTCTTTGAACTCTTTCGATTTTGTCTATATCTTTGCGCATATGCGGATTCCAAAATTGGACCGCGTACTCCAAATGGGGTCTAACTAATGATTTATAAAGAGGAACTATAATATCGCGCGATTTGTACTCAAAATTTCGAGCTATAAAACCTAATACTTTGTTCGCCTTATTGACCGCTGCTGTACTTTGTTTCGCTACTTTTAAATCACCAGTGACTATAACTCCTAAATCTTTTTCCTGCTCTACACTTATTAAATCTTTCCCTGACATATTATACGCAAAATTACCGTTACGCGAACCTATATGCAAAATTTTGCACTTATCCACGTTAAATCTCATTTGTCATGTGACTGACCAATCAACGATTTTATTCAGATCTTCCTGAATTTTACCTCTATCTTCGTCATTAATCGCCCTACCACCCAGCTTCGTGTCATCCGCAAACTTTGAAACTGTACTGACTAGGCCGACATCTAAATCGTTAATATATAGAAAAAAGCAAGGGGCCCAATACAGAATCCTGAGGAACGCCACTCGCTACATTAGCCCAACACGACTCCGCTCCATCAACGACCACCCTCTGTTTCCTGCTTCGCAACCACTCTTCTAGCCAATTTATTACTACACCCCTGATTCCATGTGCCTTAGTTTTTTCAATGAGTCTTTTGTGCGGCACGGTGTCAAACGCTTTTTGAAAATCTAAATACACTACATCAACCGCCCGATGTCTATCGTAAACGTCAACCACGCTTTGGAAAAATTCTAAAAGATTAGTTAAGCAAGATTTGTTTCGCCTAAAACCGTGCTGCGTATCAGTGTTGTAGTTAAGGCCACGACCTCCGAGACCGAGGCCGAGACCAAGGCCGAGGCCGCAGTGTTCGAGGCCGGCCCAAGGTCGAGGCCACAGTGTCCGAGGCCGAGGCCAGTTATTACATACACGCATGTAAAACAGAAGCAGGCAGTTGTGCAGCAACTTTTTTGGTTGCGAAATTGACTTGACACAAACACATGACTCTAACATTTATTTTTCAAAGAATATGCTCATTACATTTTAAAAACATAAGAGTCTCCAACATCTGAGGAGACAGCCTCGCCCGATGTGGTCGCATTATTATCCCTCCTCTAAAAATACACTCCGCCGGAGCACTGCTGGCTGGCACACACAAAATATTTTTTGAAAGGGTATACAGTGAAAGGTACTTGAGGTTTCCCTCACTTTTCTCCTTCCAAAATGTCACTGCATCCATCCCATGCCGCTCTTCATCTCTCAGATATTTCTCAAGCTGTACTCGCACACAGTCCTTTTCCCGACTCCTTGACTTTGTGCGACTCCTTATACTTTTATATTTGGCCAACAAACGGGGCACTTTTGCAAGGCTTTCATCATCTTCGCTGCAGGTGTGGGAAAAGAGGGCTCCAGCTTCTTCGCCGTCATTCGATGAGAACCTTTCCGCTTCTGTTATGACGATCTCTGTAATATAAAGCAAAGGAAATCAGTCCAGAAAAATTAAATTTGCAAGTTTATTCAAATTATTGTACATTTGTACAAGTTCTGAGCTATTTTTTTGGATCCTGTTCTCAACCCTTGCTCTTTCACTCTTGATCATAAACTCAACATACCTTTTAGAGTATTCTTCAGAATTTCGTGGGCATTCTCCGGACCTTCTTCGCACACCAGTGACACCACGTCTGCATCAACCCAGTGCAACATGTACTGTGGATCCAGGACAGCAGCCACAAGATAAAGTTTTTCAATAATGGCTCTTGATGGCTTCTACTGCCTGGATCGGTGTCCATGCCACAGTTGATAAACACCCCTCTGAAACGTTTTTTCAAAGAAGTGTGTAGAGCTGTGACCAGGGTTTTACAAAACCTTGCATTATCAGTCCACTTGCGGAGATGGCTGTTTATATCAAGGACAACAGGAACTACTTGACTTATTGTGGCACTCTGATCCCCTGTAAAACAAAAACAAAATTTACATTGATGAACGATTTTGAACTAATTACCACCAATCAAATGACAAAGTTATTTATACATTGTAAATTTGATTGATTGTTCAGGGGATGTTTGCGCCACTAAAACCTTACCCTGAGTCAAGTTGGTGGCTTCGGCGAATGGCTCCAGAATTTTGCACAGCTCAGTTAACTGCCCCCACTCGTGACGAATCAGAAGAGCATGAGCAAACTCTTGGGTATCGCACACCTCAGCCAATTTCTTGAGGTCCATTCCTTCCATCCCCAGCAGTGACCGAAGCTGGTGATATACTGAGTTCCAGCGAGTAGCCACTGCTGCAGGTATGGTTCGGCCATCTCCAAATTTTTCTTCAAACCTAGAAATAAGAAAGGCATTTTAATGTCTTCCATTCACACTCACACCAGACAATTGAAAAGGCAGAGCTGCCAACCTTACCAAACAAAATATGGAAAATCCATAGTAGTTGGCAGCTCTGAAACCGTTACTCACCTTTCTTTGAAAACAGAACTCTTGTGTAAGAGTGGAGATCTTCGTAACTTTGGCGATCGCTCGGCTGACACACTTCATGTCTACTAACCCGTCACGAACCACAAGTTGAAGTGTGTGGGCGAAGCAAGATATCCGCTGCCTTGAGCTTGTTCTCAATGCAGCGTCAACATGAGCTTCATCTTCTTCGTCCAGCTCCTCCCAAAGTGTCTCATCTCCCACTTCCTGGTCCTCCTCAATGTCCTCCTCAAAAGCTGTCTCTTCATTACCCTCTACTGGAAATTGAACCTTGAAAGCTTTTTTCATGTTTGCAGCATTGTCCGTGACTATGTACTCTACCTGAAATAGCAAAAAAAATTAATGCTATAGCTGGTGCATTTATCTCTATTTATCATTGACAGTTTAAAACCCTAACAATGACAGCCTTAACCAACCTTTGCTCCTATGTTATAATCTTCCAGAATGCTTTCAAATGCTTGTGCAATTCTTTCCCCTGTGTGCTTCCCATGGAAGCGCTGGCAGGTCAGGAGAACAGACAACAACCCATAATTTCTAGTTCTAGGGTTTGTGCCCATGATGTGCGCTGTTACACCCAAGTAGCTGCGCATGGTCCTATCAGTCCATATGTCAGTCGTCAAGGAGATACTGCTATGGTGGGACAGCAAGTCCATGACCTTCTTGATTCCTTCAGCTCTCAACTTGGGAAGTGTCTGACTTGTCAATGTTGACCTTGCCATGGGCTGATACCTAAAATTTCAAACAAAAAATATTCAAATGTTAACAGTTTTTAAATGAAATAAATGCACCAAGCCTATGCTGCTCTGTAAGATGGAGTTCAGCAAGGCATAATCATGCCCCTTGAGGATAGAGGGGAGCAAAAAAACATTTCATTTACCTTGGATCCAAAACTTGCAGAAGGTTCCGGAAGTGCTTGTCCTCAACAATGGAAAGTGGTAGGCTGCATCCTACCATGAACCTCACTACTTCCTCAGAGATCAGCCTCTGCCGTTGATTATTTTGCTTGTATTTCATTGGTTCTCCATCACTAGACATAGAAAAAAACGCATTGAGATTCTGTTGCGAGTTGTCGTTGATGGTTGTTTTTCCCTTAGCATATTCTTGCCACCTGCAGAATGAACATAAATGTAAGTTCAAGTTCAAAACAAGCAAATATCAACAACAAGCAAAATAAGCAAAATAAGCAAAAATCTCAACCTCTACTTTGTTAAGGCATTGCAGACCCGATGATTTTAAAACTGATAGCAATTTGTACATGCACTTACTCTGCTTTGTGCATACGTTTCAGGTGCCTTGTAAAATTGGAAGTGGTACCGTAGAACTCACTAAGTTTTGGAGACTTTGCCTTACAAAACTTGCACCTTGCTCTATGTTTTTTCTTTCCATTTTCTTCAAATATCTCATGCTCGAAGTATCCAAATTGGATGATTCGAGAATTTGCAGACATTATTAAGTTAGAAGCGCAGATGAGATGAGAATCGGCACAGTACTGTAAATGACAATAGTAAAACTGTAAAAGACAGTAAATGACATTATGCACGCATCATGTTGCAGTTATTACTGTACGATTAATTTTTAAAATTCTAGTATATAAACAATCACATGGTGATTCCTTACGGTACTTATACAGTATGCCAAAGGAAGCCATAAATTTGTATTAAAAAAATATTTTAATAAAATATAAAAATAATTGTTGAATAAATTACTCACGTTATGATTATAATTATAACACTCCAAATAACAAGACTATTTGTCAGTATTTGATTATAAAAATAATGTACCACTGTACGACAATACGGACTCACAATAGGCTAGAGCGAATTCAACTGTCGCTCCCAAGACTGACAAGAGTACGTGTATTAACAACATATGCGGCTCTGCCAGACGTACAATTCTAGTTAATTACAAATAAGTAATAATTTCAATAAAATACATATAAATGGCTTATATCATTATTACTGAAGTAACTATTAGCAAAAATAAACTTATTATAAAAAAATTCGCGATTGTTCCACTTATATTTTCATTACAGCAGTAACATATAATTTATATTTACTTGAGCAAAAAATTTATCGCTCCATCCGGCTGCAATATTATTTTGTATTCAAACAGTGGTACGCTGTTTGAAGCTATGCTATAAGTTTCATGTCACATGAATTTTTAAAATATATTTTAAGAATATTTATTTTAATATCTTAAAATTAATATTTTTTTCTGTTAAATTAATATTTATCGTTTCATGCAAGGGGGAGCGATCGCTCCATCGCTCCTATACGCCATTCCCCACTGATTAATTATTTGTATTATAAATTAATTTATTAAATTTGTATTCTAACATAAACGACATTGTGTTACTTATTACTTAGTTATAGCTACCTGTCTGATCGCGAGAGAAAGATGGTGTTCTCACCACTCTTATTGAAATAAAAATATCCAATATAAAAATTAATTCAAAACGGGCGGCCTCGACCGGCCTCGGCGTATTTTTCGAGGCCAGAAGGTGTCGAGACCAGGCCGAGGACAAGGCCGAGGCATTACATAGCGAGGCCAAGGCCGTGGAAAATCGGCATCGAGGCCGGCCTCGAGGACTCCAACACTGATATGTATATATATATATATATATATATGTATATATATATATATATATATATATATATATATATATATATATATATATATATATATATATATATATATATATATGACTTACTGACTTATGTCCCATCTGGAGGTCTCCAGGTTGGGTCCCGTCTGATGCGTCGATACTTTTCCACTCGCTCCTGTCTCTGGCCAGATCCACTCGCTCTCGCCAGCTTAACTCGCTACTCTCTCTCTCCACCGTCTTCAACCATGTTGTTCTAGGTCGTCCTCTTGGTCGTGTTCCGTGAGTTCTTGCATACAATAGTCTTCTTGGCAGCCTTCCTCCCTCCATACGTTCGACATGACCAAACCATCTTCTTTGTGTGTCATTGGTTCTCTCGACTATGGTGACATTCATATCTGTTATGTTTCTGACGTGTTCATTTGTTAATCTGTCATACCATCTTATGTTACTGATTCGTCTCAAGCAGTACATTTCGAACGCAAGTAGCTTTTTCTTCTCTTTCTGTTTTAATACCCAACTCTCTGCCCCATAAACTGCTGTTGGTAATACTATTGCTTTGTATAGTCTCACTTTCAAACTTTGAGATATCTTTCTGTCTTTCCATATCTTCGAGAGTCTATTCATTGCTACATGTCCAAGCTTCAATCTTTCTTGCACTGTACGATATGTCTCTATCTTGTGTAAACCAAACT
>JAJOZX010002452.1:385000-395000 GCA_023014485.1 Bathynomus jamesi
TCTACGCTATAAAACCTGCAACAGTCGCTGAATTGAGAGCAGCCATTGAACGAGAATGCACACAAATACCAAACGAAATGTTTCGTGATGTTTGCGATTCCATTGCTTCGCGTTATCAGCAGTGCCTGGACCAGAACGGACGTCAGTTTGAAAACAGGCGTTGACAAAACAATTAAATAATGTCTGTAGATTCTATTACATTTTGAAAATGAAATGTATTTTAATAAACACTGCCTTTATAATTATTTAAAGTGTGTATACATTTTTTTGGGACGCCCTGTATATATATATATATATATATAACCTTACCTTACAACCTTACAAAGGTTCCGCGTGATGATTTCTCATTTCGCGAAGGTCAAGCTTGTCGCCCCTCCTCTCGAGTTGGCCTGGTGAAGTAGTGAGTTGGATTCTTGCGCTCTCCACCTCACATAGCCAGGTACGCCCGGCTCATCGGGGATTGTTCTGAGCCAGGCGTCTAGTCTTCTTTTGAAGATTTCCACTGCAACTCCATCGTGTTTCTTAGGTCTTTGGGCAACTGATTAAACAGTTTTGGTCCTCTCACTACAAAACTATTTTCTTTCAGGGTTAAGGATGTTCCCTGTCTCGCCTTCAATTTTGGAATACGACACAGTCTACCGCTTCTACTTTCCATCGTTGTTTGGGGAGTTATGGGATTCAGAGTAAGATTAGGGACTAGTTTCTCCATTATTTTCCAAGTGTAAATAATGGTGTATCTCTCTCTTCTCCTTTCCAGTGAATATAGGTCTAGTTCTCGTAACCTTTCCCAGTTTTAGTTCTTTGCACCCATTGATCTTGGCTGTGAAGCTTCTTTGGATCCCCTCCAGCTGTCTAATGTCTTCTTTTTTATATGGGGAAGTTAGGACCGAGCAGTATTCTAATTTGGGTATTATCAGGGTTTTCAGTAGAGGAATCATTACATTCCTATCCCTTCGTTTAAAAGTTCTGAATATCTGACCCGTTATTCTCTTTGCTCTGTTTACTGCTATCTTATTTTGTGTTTCAAATTTCGCATCATCTGTCATTACAACCCCTAAATCTTTTGCTCTGGAATTTCTCTGAATTTCCTGTCCATTTGGGGTATAATATTCCATGCACTTTAGGTCTTCTCTTTTTCCGTACCGTAATAGCTGAAATTTCTCGGTGTTAAACTTCATATTGTTGTCTTCAGTCCACTTGTAG
This sequence comes from Bathynomus jamesi, assembly GCA_023014485.1. Taxonomy (NCBI): domain Eukaryota; kingdom Metazoa; phylum Arthropoda; class Malacostraca; order Isopoda; family Cirolanidae; genus Bathynomus; species Bathynomus jamesi. Next base: position 386,204 of record JAJOZX010002452.1, read on the forward strand.
ATTTTGTTTATGTCGGTTTGTAGAGATCCTATGTCTTCTGGGTTTCTTATTTTTCTACTGATCTTTGTGTCATCCGCAAAGGATGTTACTGTGCTGTCTCTGTTAACGTCCTCATCTATGTCAGTTAGCATGATTATGAAGAGTAGTGGAGCTAATACTGTTCCTTGTGGTACTGAGCTGAGGACCTCTGATTCTGATGAAGATACTCCTTGTACTGTAACGACTTGCCTCCGCTCACTAAGGAAATTATATATCCATTTCCCTACTTTTCCTGTTATTCCCATATATTTCAGTTTATGTATTATGATTCCGTGGTCACACTTGTCGAACGCTTTAGCAAAGTCTGTGTATAGTACATCATAGTTTTCATTACTTTCAAGTGAATCAATAATGTTGTTGTAGTGTTCCATTAGTTGTGATAGGCATGATCTGCCCGATCGAAACCCGTGTTGGTTATCATTGAATTTTTTCTGAGTTTCCAAAAAGTCATAGATTTTCTGTCTAACTATTCTTTCAAATATTTTAGTGAGATGAGATGTAAGCGACACTGGCCTATAGTTTTTGGCCTGGGATCGATCTCCTTTATATATTGGGACTATGTTCGCGCTCTTCAGGATGCCCGGTATTTCTCCCGTGTCTAATGATCGTCTCCATATCCAGTATAGGGGCTCAGCGATTGCATTCTTGCAGTTTTTGATCAGTGTGGCATTCCATTTATCTGGTCCTGCCGCTGAGTGTGTTTTTAGTTTCCCTATGGCTTGTGTAATATCATCCGTCGTAAAGTCGAAATCCGTTATACTTTCCCCTTGTGGTTCTTCTTCAAAGTTCAAAGAACGCGTTTCTATCGCAAATCAATTTGTCAGTTTTTGGGATACTGAAAGATGATTCATACTGAGCTTTTAATATTTCAGATACTTCTGTTAGATCATCAGATAAATCACTGTTCTCATTTTTTAAAGGTCCAATAGTCGCTTGGTTTTTCGACTTTCTTTTTGCGAAATTATAGAAGTACTTTGAGTTAACCTTTATCGCTTCTATAGCGTCATCATCTTCTTTTTCTGTATGCTTCTCGATTTGTTCCTGTATGACGACATCGATACTTTGTAGTTTATCATTTAATATTTTTCTGATGTTGTTATCTTTACAATTACTTAATTTTGCAGTCACTCTTTTTCTCTTTCGGAACAATGCCCTCTTTTGTCTTTCAAACCTTCTTCTCTTTCCTCTTTGTTGTATCTTTGGGACATGTTTTTCCACAATTTCTAACGTCTTCTCCTCTAACGTCATTAGCATCTCTTCCGTTGTCTTGGCCTCGAAAATGGTTTTCCAATCTATTACTTCCATGCTGGATGTCACATCTTCCCAGTTTATAGCTTTGGAGTGAAAATTAAAAATTTCGAATTTGCTTCGTTCTGTTGTGCGTGTTCTTTCCTTTCCTGTTGCCTTTATATTAGTTGTTATTTCAATGATATTGTGGTCTGATATCATAGTTGGGGAGATTTCTACATTATCAATTAGATTACTGTTGTTTGTGAATACCAAATCTAGGCAGTTGTTTTTTCTTGTGTTTTCTGTTATTTCTTGCGTTAACATAAATTCATCAGCTAAAGCTAGTAGCATTTTTACCTGCTCCTGGTCTTCTCGTGTGCCCCCCTTGTCCTGGTGGATACATATATTTTTTCCTATCCTTTTATATTTCATGAATGGGAAATTAAAATCACCACAGAGAAAAATATTTGGGGTTGGAGAGTGTAGATCTTTTACTAAGTTTCTTACCTCTGTAATGGAATCTGAAAATTTTGAGGTTGGCGTGTTTGGGGGTCTGTACATTACAATTAGTACCATATTTAATTTTCAATTTTTCTGCTACACATTCTACGTAGTTGTTTGAGGTACTTATAACCATTTCTGCTATGTGCCTTTCGCGTGTGTAAATAGCACATCCTCCTTTACGTCTCACTGTTCTGTCGGCTCGGAGGATGTTATAGTTGTCAATTTGTATTTCTTTTTTGTCAATACAGGACTCACAATTTTCACAGTTCGCCTGGCAGTCCTTTAGATGAGTTTCCGTGAGGCATGCAAAGTCTGCTCCGGCTTCTTGCATGAGTCCTTTCAGGTATGCAACTTTGTTCGTGGACTGGTTTGATTTAAGGCCCTGTATGTTGGCTAGGATTATTTTTATTTTTTCTCTTTCTTTTTCGCATACAGGTGGTTCCGCTTTGTTTTCCATGGGGGTGCCGGTTTCGTTGCCTTGTGGTCCTCCGAGAATTTACCTCTTTTTATCTTTGTCGGTACCTGTTGTCCCGATAACGCATGAAGTGTCTTTGTTCGTACCTTCTGTCCGGCTCTCGGATTTCTATATTTATATTTGTCAGCTGGTTTTGTAATTGCTGGAGAGTATTTAGCAGCTGAAATGTGTTGGCTGCGTCTAAAAAATTTCCACTCTTCTTTGATGTTCGTTTTTTCTGTTCCCTCGTTGCGTTCCTTTGAGGGTGGTGGTATCGGCATTTTTTTTCGTATTTGCAACTCCCATATCTTTCATAAGTGTTGCAGACCGTAAGATGGTGGAACATGCATTTCTTATCAAACTTGCAGTATCCACTTGTGTAATGCATTTTGCATAATGTGGGATGTGCATATATGCATTGCCCATCCCGATATCTGCAGTTTCCTTTCGCGTAGTATTTGCATACGATATTTTCTACGCTTCTGCTTTCTTTCTTATTATTTAAGTTCTTAGTTTTGGCATTATCATTATTTTTCTTTGGCTGTTTATTTTCTACGTTTTTAGTTATTATCTTTTTATCATTTCGCTCGTTGGACCGTTTGTCTACTTCGCCACTTTTACTTATTTCTTTCCTTTCATCTATGTCTTCCTTCCGTATTATTGTTTATATCGTTATTTGTTATTAAATTGTTGTTCGTTATTATGCTGTTATCGTTATTTCGTCTTCTCTCTCATCCACCCTGTTTTTCGTTGGGACCATTTCGGACACATGCGTCCCCATTATTTCATTCTTTTTTGTAACTTTCGAGTCTGCTATCTCCATTTCTTTAAAGACCGCGAAAGAATTTACGTCTGTGTACATGCGCCACATAGAAATTTGATCCCCACGACTTGTTTCGCGTTCGAGACAAGAGTTATTTCCCGATCATTCCAATTCATGCAGTTAAAGTCGTTTAATCGTTGGCAGAAATCACACCTAATCGCTAGGCTTTCCGTTGTTACTAAATTGCACAAATTACAGATTAAGTGAGAATTTGGACCCATATCCATGATATTCCTTAATTAGCTTAAGAAGAAATACCCACACAAATTCTTTATTTATTTTTATTTTTATTTCTGTTTCTTTCCTTTCGATGGTCGAGGGTATTTCGAGGGTTTTCTGACCTTTGTGTTTTATGACCTTTTTCCTGCTTTGTTTCAAACTTTCTCGAATGCCAACCGTATTTCGTTTTGAATATATACGTTAAAATTGGTGATAAATTATGTAAACTATATTGCACTTTCTTATTTTAATGAAATTCACTTTATAATTTATATGCACGGATTCACTGATACTTTATACACTTTCGGGTGCAAACAGAATAAACCGCCGAGTAGATTATTCCCTTCTAATTTGGGTGTTAAATAGAGAGAGCAAAACAACACGTCCATTCACCACAGGGTACAAGCAACTATATATATATATATATATATATGCAAATAACTGCAATGACCGCGCAGTATATAAATGAATAGAAACGACATAAGTATTAAGGAACGTTTCTGCACACGAGGAGGAGAGATAACGAAATAATGAAAAATGAGGCGAACCGCCTGGGAATCGAACCCAGGGCCTTCCAATTGCCGGTCGGACGCTCTACCATTATGCTACGGACCTCACTCAATCACAAATCGAAATTCTCCCAAATAGGGCAGAAACCAATGCCCTCAGAGAGCACCCTCGCAAATCGTGAATATGCGCAAATAACTGCAATGACCGCGCAGTATATAAATGAATAGAAACGACATAAGTATTAAGGAACGTTTCTGCACACGAGGAGGAGAGATAACGAAATAATGAAAAATGAGGCGAACCGCCTGGGAATCGAACCCAGGGCCTTCCAATTGCCGGTCGGACGCTCTACCATTATGCTACGGATTGAGTGAGGTCCGTAGCATAATGGTAGAGCGTCCGACCGGCAATTGGAAGGCCTTGGGTTCGATTCCCAGGCGGTTCGCCTCATTTTTCATTATTTCGTTATCTCTCCTCCTCGTGTGCAGAAACGTTCCTTAATACTTATGTCGTTTCTATTCATTTATATACTGCGCGGTCATTGCAGTTATTTGCGCATATTCACGATTTGCGAGGGTGCTCTCTGAGGGCATTGGTTTCTGCCCTATTTGGGAGAATTTCGATTTGTGATTGAGTGAGGTCCGTAGCATAATGGTAGAGCGTCCGACCGGCAATTGGAAGGCCCTGGGTTCGATTCCCAGGCGGTTCGCCTCATTTTTCATTATTTCGTTATCTCTCCTCCTCGTGTGCAGAAACGTTCCTTAATACTTATGTCGTTTCTATTCATATATATATATATATATATTTAGGAGAAATCCAATGACAAGGAGAAATGTAAATGCCATGAAAAGTCTTCTTTAATGCGCAACGTTTCGAGCAATACGCTCATCTTCAGGCTGTATAATAACAATGTGAAATTAAAATCAATAATTGAATGAAAAACAAGACAAAGAAAATTTCTATAACCTATTCATAAAGGCAAATTTTAAAAGACTGAGAAAAGAGGGTTAAATTCTAAGTTATACAGATTTACATATAAAATTAAGAAGCTATTTTTAAATACATATAGTAAATGTGAAATTAATACACTGGAAAAATTAACATAGTACACTGGAATAATGAAACTAACTAAACCTTTCACTGCAATTTCCGAGGCTAAACTGATTTAAGCAGAGGCAAAACGAGAAAACAAAAGATGGCGAGGGCGATTGGGGAAGGGGGGATTATAAGGAATTGGGGAAGGAGGAGGGATTATAAGAAGTTTAAGGGGACAGCTGATGAGTCAACATTTAGCGTAGGGGTCATTGTTTTAATGTAAAGCGATTCCAAAATTCTAAGTGAGTTGGGACAAGTATTACAACCAAGAATTTTAAAATTGTCTAAAGTGACATCAGTTTTACATTTTATACTGTGTTCCCGAATACTAGAAACTTCTTTAGTTTTTAAAATTTTACCTGTTCGGCCACTTATTCCCATATGCGAATAAAATCTAGCCCTGAGAGAGCGAACAGTGCTGCCAATGTAATTCCCAAGGAGACACCTAGGGCAGGTAAATAAATATACAACACCGCTACGCAACGAGTCAGGGGTTCGATCCTTCGCTGAGAAAAAGCTACCTAAAGACGTTTTATTAATAAATATGATGCGGAAATCAGTATGATAAAAAAATTTCCTTAACAACTTTGTAAATTTAAGCTTAAATTCCTTATTCAAAGGACCCATTTCAGGTACCAAGAAATATTTTATATCCTTCGGCACTGTAATACAAGGAAGTTGAGGGCTATAAACATTATTTAAGAAGGATCTAATTAGTTTGTCTACATATTGAACAGGAAAACTATTATTGGTAAAGTATGATCTTAGATTATTAAATTCATCATTAAGTAAGGTAAAACTAAAGTTGGAACACCTCTCCGTCCTATTTTAGCTTCGTATAACTTACCCACCTTTCAATTGGCAAAATTTGTTGTTCGTCTCCTGTCACCCTTTGCGAAAAATGCTTACACTATAAATAACTCGTTTGAATTCCAAAAAGACCTCCTTGGTGAGAATTTCGATTCAAAAAAGTTTTTTGTCAGTTTTGATGTAAAGTCGCTTTTCACAAATGTACCTGTATCTGAAACTATTGCCATTATTTTAGATAGGGTTTTTAGCTCGGTTGATATTTTTCATGGTTTTTCATTGTCTCATTTTAAGGAACTTTTAGAATTGGTCTTCAACAATGCTATTTTACTTTCAACAATAAGGTTTACCAACAAATTGATGGTGTAGGGATGGGATCACCTGTCGGACCGTTAGCAGCTGATTTTTTTATGACTCATTTAGAAAGTGTAATTTTTAGACAATCTCCCACTCATCTCAAGCCAATTTTCTATCGACGCTTCGTTGATGATTCGATAGCTGTCTTTGATAATGCGGTACAAGCGCAACAATTCTTTAACTTCCTAAATTCTTTGCACCCCAATATAACGTATACAATGGAAACTGAGCAAAATGGCTCCCTCCCCTTTTTAGATCTTTTAATTTCGAAAAACGGTGATTCTATTACTACATCAGTCTACAGGAAACCCACTTTCACTGGTTTGGGCATGAATTTTTTTAGTTTTACTGATTTCAACTATAAGATGTCTTGTATTAAAACTCTCCTGTTCAGAGGATATAATTTGACCTCTAGTTTTACCTTACTTAATGATGAATTTAATAATCTAAGATCATACTTTACCAATAATAGTTTTCCTGTTCAATATGTAGACAAACTAATTAGATCCTTCTTAAATAATGTTTATAGCCCTCAACTTCCTTGTATTACAGTGCCGAAGGATATAAAATATTTCTTGGTACCTGAAATGGGTCCTTTGAATAAGGAATTTAAGCTTAAATTTACAAAGTTGTTAAGGAAATTTTTTTATCATACTGATTTCCGCATCATATTTATTAATAAAACGTCTTTAGGTAGCTTTTTCTCAGCGAAGGATCGAACCCCTGACTCGTTGCGTAGCGGTGTTGTATATTTTTACCTGCCCTAGGTGTCTCCTTGGGAATTACATTGGCAGCACTGTTCGCTCTCTCAGGGCTAGATTTTATTCGCATATGGGAATAAGTGGCCGAACAGGTAAAATTTTAAAAACTAAAGAATTTCTAGTATTCGGGAACACAGTATAAAATGTAAAACTGATGTCACTTTAGACAATTTTAAAATTCTTGGTTGTAATACTTGTCCCAACTCACTTAGAATTTTGGAATCGCTTTACATTAAAACAATGACCCCTACGCTAAATGTTGACTCATCAGCTGTCCCCTTAAACTTCTTATAATCCCTCCTCCTTCCCCAATTCCTTATAATCCCCCCTTCCCCAATCGCCCTCGCCATCTTTTGTTTTCTCGTTTTGCCTCTGCTTAAATCAGTTTAGCCTCGGAAATTGCAGTGAAAGGTTAGTTAGTTTCATTATTCCAGTGTACTATTGTTAATTTTTCCAGTGTATTAATTTCACATTTACTATATGTATTTAAAAATAGCTTCTTAATTTTATATGTAAATCTGTATAACTTAGAATTTAACCCTCTTTTCTCAGTCTTTTAAAATTTGCCTTTATGAATAGGTTATAGAAATTTTCTTTGTCTTGTTTTTCATTCAATTATTGATTTTAATTTCACATTGTTATTATACAGCCTGAAGATGAGCGTATTGCTCGAAACGTTGCGCATTAAAGAAGACTTTTCATGGCATTTACATTTCTCCTTGTCATTGGATTTCTCCTAAATATTAAATTGAAGCTCTGTAGAAGCAACCCGCATGATTATATATATATATATATATATGTGTGTGTGTGTGTATATATATATATATGTGTGTGTGTATATATATATATGTATATAATCTTCTTATGTTGTTTCGTGTGTTGGTCTCTCTTCACACGGAGGTCAAGCTGGTGGCCCCGCCTCTAGGTCTGGCCTGGTGGAGGAGCGAGTTACTTTCTTGCGCTCTCCACCGTACATAGCCAGGCACGCCCGGCTCATCTGGTACTGTCCTGAGCCAGGCATCCAGTCTTTTCTTGAAGACTTCAACTTTGACCCCCGTTACGTTTCTGAGGTCCTTAGGAAGCTGGTTGAAAAGTCTTGGCCCCCTGACAACCAAGCTATTTTCCTTCAGGGTTGAGGAGGTCCCTTGTCGTGCTTTTAATTTGGGAACACTACACATTCTGCCTTTCCTATTTTCCAGTGTTGTTTGAATGGTAATTGGGTTTAGTTTTAGGTTTGGTACCAGTTTTTCGATCATTTTCCATATGTAGATTATGATGTACCTCTCTCTTCTTCTTTCCAGTGAGTACAGATTTAGTTTACGTAGTCTTTCCCAGTAGTTGAGTTCTTTGCAGCCATCAATCTTGGCTGTGAAATGCCTTTGCGTTTCTTCTAGTTTATTAGTTTCTTCCTTTTTATATGGGGACGTCAAAACTGAGCAGTATTCAAGTTTTGGTATAATCAGTGTTTTTAGCAGGGGAATCATTACTGTCCTGTCCCTTCTCTTGAACGTTCTTAGAACCTGTCCGGCGACTCTTTTTGCTTTATTTATCGCTATCTGATTTTGTGTTTCGAATTTCGCATCATCTGTCATTATTATCCCGAGATCAATCGCTTTCATGCTTCTCTGAATTTCCTGTCTATCTGGAGCATAATATGCAGTCTGTTTGAGTTCTTCTTTTCTACCATATCTCAAGAGCTGAAATTTCTCGGCGTTGAATGACATGTTGTTGTCTTCTGACCATTTGTATATTTTGTTCGTGTCCCTCTGCAGGGCCTCCACGTCATGTACATCGCTGATTTTTCTGCTGATCTTTGTATCGTCTGCAAAGGATGTTACTATACTATTGCTGTTTATTCCGCTGTCTATGTCTGTTAGCATGATAATGAACAGGAGTGGGGCCAATACTGTCCCTTGTGGTACTGAGCTGCGTATTTCCGATTCTGATGATGATATACCTTGAGTTTTGACGACCTGCAGACGATCACTATATATATAT
>JAJOZX010002452.1:405000-427500 GCA_023014485.1 Bathynomus jamesi
AGCCCGGGAAAAATGGAAGTACTAAAATATTTTTTGACAAAGTACGAGTGTTATTATTGACACGATAGAAGGTTCGTTTTGCCTTGTTGAGACAAGATTCCATAAACGCAGATGGATAACACAGATCACTTCCAATACCGTTGATTTTTTCCAATTCGGCTTCGATGTATTCCGGACTGGCGATCATAAGGGCGCGGAGAAACATTGATGAAAAAAATGGCCTTCTTAGTCGGGGTGTCATGTCCCTAGTAAAAGTGTACGTAGGACAGATTGTTTGTTGTTTTCCGATAGATACTAAACTTAAAACCTGGGCTTTCCCTATGTACACGCACATCCAAAAATGGGATTGAATTGTCTTGTTCCACTTCTAAAGTAAACTTAATGGAGGGGACTTGATCATTTAACTGAAGGAGGAAGTTATCCAGGTCACGATTCATGGGCCAGATACACAAAATATCGTCGACGTACCGCAACCAAGGGATGCCAACCCCCAGGATTCTCGGAATGTAAGTAATTTCGAAAAACGCCATATAAATATTGGAGAGGAGGGGCGATAAGGGGTTGCCCATGGTCATCCCAAAAACTTGTTGATAATACTCGTTATTGAAAGTGAATTTACAGTCTTTAATGCAAAGCTTAATAAGTTCCAAAATAATGTGTGAAGGTAGTGGCAGGTCATACTTATGTAATTCTTGGGAGAGAAAGTCAAACATATCGTCAATCGGCACTTTTGTAAACAATGAACAAACGTCAAAACTGATCAATCTATCGTTAGTTTCAGTACGTGCATTATTCAATTTTTCAGTAAGATCCATGGAATTTTTTACATGTGAATCAGAGATAGTTCCGAGAATGGGGGACAAGACTTTGACAAGCCATTTGGAGAGTTTATAAGTAATACTGTAGAGTCCACCGAACTAATAATAGGGCGCATAGGGTTGCCAGGTTTGTGGGTTTTAATAAGACCGTAAAGGTAGGGCAGAGAAGGTGAAGTGGACATGAAAAGCGGAATTAAGTCCTTATGATCTTTGAGAATGCGTTTCAAGCCACTATTAAATGATTTGATGACGTCATCCTGCGGGTTCTTCCTAAGTTTGCTGTATGTGGCGGGGTCCTGGAGAAGCTCGTTCATCTTTCCGATGTAGTCCAATTTGTCCATAATAACTAACACCATAGTTATTATGGACAAAGTGGCAGTGTTGGAGTCCTCGAGGCCGGCCTCGATGCCGATTTTCCACGGCCTTGGCCTCGCTATGTAATGCCTCGGCCTTGTCCTCGGCCTCGGCCTTGGTCTCGACACCTTCTGGCCTCGAAAAATACGCCGAGGCCGGTCGAGGCCGCCCGTTTTGAATTAATTTTTATATTGGATATTTTTATTTCAATAAGAGTGGTGAGAACACCATCTTTCTCTCGCGATCAGACAGGTAGCTATAACTAAGTAATAAGTAACACAATGTCGTTTATGTTAGAATACAAATTTAATAAATTAATTTATAATACAAATAATTAATCAGTGGGGAATGGCGTATAGGAGCGATGGAGCGATCGCTCCCCCTTGCATGAAACGATAAATATTAATTTAACAGAAAAAAATATTAATTTTAAGATATTAAAATAAATATTCTTAAAATATATTTTAAAAATTCATGTGACATGAAACTTATAGCATAGCTTCAAACAGCGTACCACTGTTTGAATACAAAATAATATTGCAGCCGGATGGAGCGATAAATTTTTTGCTCAAGTAAATATAAATTATATGTTACTGCTGTAATGAAAATATAAGTGGAACAATCGCGAATTTTTTTATAATAAGTTTATTTTTGCTAATAGTTACTTCAGTAATAATGATATAAGCCATTTATATGTATTTTATTGAAATTATTACTTATTTGTAATTAACTAGAATTGTACGTCTGGCAGAGCCGCATATGTTGTTAATACACGTACTCTTGTCAGTCTTGGGAGCGACAGTTGAATTCGCTCTAGCCTATTGTGAGTCCGTATTGTCGTACAGTGGTACATTATTTTTATAATCAAATACTGACAAATAGTCTTGTTATTTGGAGTGTTATAATTATAATCATAACGTGAGTAATTTATTCAACAATTATTTTTATATTTTATTAAAATATTTTTTTAATACAAATTTATGGCTTCCTTTGGCATACTGTATAAGTACCGTAAGGAATCACCATGTGATTGTTTATATACTAGAATTTTAAAAATTAATCGTACAGTAATAACTGACAACATTGATGCGTGCATAATGTCATTTACTGTCTTTTACAGTTTTACTATTGTCATTTACAGTACTGTGCCGATTCTCATCTCATCTGCGCTTCTAACTTAATAATGTCTGCAAATTCTCGAATCATCCAATTTGGATACTTCGAGCATGAGATATTTGAAGAAAATGGAAAGAAAAAACATAGAGCAAGGTGCAAGTTTTGTAAGGCAAAGTCTCCAAAACTTAGTGAGTTCTACGGTACCACTTCCAATTTTACAAGGCACCTGAAACGTGTGCACAAAGCAGAGTAAGTGCATGTACAAATTGCTATCAGTTTTGAAATCATTGGGTCTGCAATGCCTTAACAAAGTAGAGGTTGAGAGCTTATTTTTGCTTATTTTGCTTGTTGTTGATATTTGCTTGTTTTGAACTTGAACTTACATTTATGTTCATTCTGCAGGTGGCAAGAATATGCTAAGGGAAAAACAACCATCAACGACAACTCGCAACAGAATCTCAATGCGTTTTTTTCTATGTCTAGTGATGGAGAACCAATGAAATACAAGCAAAATAATCAACGGCAGAGGCTGATCTCTGAGGAAGTAGTGAGGTTCATGGTAGGATGCAGCCTACCACTTTCCATTGTTGAGGACAAGCACTTCCGGAACCTTCTGCAAGTTTTGGATCCAAGGTAAATGAAATGTTTTTTTGCTCCCCTCTATCCTCAAGGGGCATGATTATGCCTTGCTGAACTCCATCTTACAGAGCAGCATAGGCTTGGTGCATTTATTTCATTTAAAAACTGTTAACGTTTGAATATTTTTTGTTGGAAATTTTAGGTATCAGCCCATGGCAAGGTCAACATTGACAAGTCAGACACTTCCCAAGTTGAGAGCTGAAGGAATCAAGAAGGTCATGGACTTGCTGTCCCACCATAGCAGTATCTCCTTGACGACTGACATATGGACTGATAGGACCATGCGCAGCTACTTGGGTGTAACAGCGCACATCATGGGCACAAACCCTAGAACTAGAAATTATGGGTTGTTGTCTGTTCTCCTGACCTGCCAGCGCTTCCATGGGAAGCACACAGGGGAAAGAATTGCACAAGCATTTGAAAGCATTCTGGAAGATTATAACATAGGAGCAAAGGTTGGTTAAGGCTGTCATTGTTAGGGTTTTAAACTGTCAATGATAAATAGAGATAAATGCACCAGCTATAGCATTAATTTTTTTTGCTATTTCAGGTAGAGTACATAGTCACGGACAATGCTGCAAACATGAAAAAAGCTTTCAAGGTTCAATTTCCAGTAGAGGGTAATGAAGAGACAGCTTTTGAGGAGGACATTGAGGAGGACCAGGAAGTGGAAGATGAGACACTTTGGGAGGAGCTGGACGAAGAAGATGAAGCTCATGTTGACGCTGCATTGAGAACAAGCTCAAGGCAGCGGATATCTTGCTTCGCCCACACACTTCAACTTGTGGTTCGTGACGGGTTAGCAGACATGAAGTGTGTCAGCCGAGCGATCGCCAAAGTTACGAAGATCTCCACTCTCTTACACAAGAGTTCTGTTTTCAAAGAAAGGTGAGTAACGGTTTCAGAGCTGCCAACTACTATGGATTTTCCATATTTTGTTTGGTAAGGTTGGCAGCTCTGCCTTTTCAATTGTCTGGTGTGAGTGTGAATGGAAGACATTAAAATGCCTTTCTTATTTCTAGGTTTGAAGAAAAATTTGGAGATGGCCGAACCATACCTGCAGCAGTGGCTACTCGCTGGAACTCAGTATACCACCAGCTTCGGTCACTGCTGGGGATGGAAGGAATGGACCTCAAGAAATTGGCTGAGGTGTGCGATACCCAAGAGTTTGCTCATGCTCTTCTGATTCGTCACGAGTGGGGGCAGTTAACTGAGCTGTGCAAAATTCTGGAGCCATTCGCCGAAGCCACCAACTTGACTCAGGGTAAGAGTTTTAGTGGCGCAAACATCCCCTGAACAATCAATCAAATTTACAATGTATAAATAACTTTGTCATTTGATTGGTGGTAATTAGTTCAAAATCGTTCATCAATGTAAATTTTTTTTGTTTTACAGGGGATCAGAGTGCCACAATAAGTCAAGTAGTTCCTGTTGTCCTTGATATAAACAGCCATCTCCGCAAGTGGACTGATAATGCAAGGTTTTGTAAAACCCTGGTCACAGCTCTACACACTTCTTTGAAAAAACGTTTCAGAGGGGTGTTTATCAACTGTGGCATGGACACCGATCCAGGCAGTAGAAGCCATCAAGAGCCATTTATTGAAAAACTTTATCTTGTGGCTGCTGTCCTGGATCCACAGTACATGTTGCACTGGGTTGATGCAGACGTGGTGTCACTGGTGTGCGAAGAAGGTCCGGAGAATGCCCACGAAATTCTGAAGAATACTCTAAAAGGTATGTTGAGTTTATGATCAAGAGTGAAAGAGCAAGGGTTGAGAACAGGATCCAAAAAAATAGTTCAGAACTTGTACAAATGTACAATAATTTGAATAAACTTGCAAATTTAATTTTTCTGGACTGATTTCCTTTGCTTTATATTACAGAGATCGTCATAACAGAAGCGGAAAGGTTCTCATCGAATGACGGCGAAGAAGCTGGAGCCCTCTTTTACCACACCTGCAGCGAAGATGATGAAAGCCCTGCAAAAGTGCCCCGTTTGTTGGCCAAATATAAAAGTATAAGGAGTCGCACAAGGTCAAGGAGTCGGGAAAAGGACTGTGTGCGAGTACAGCTTGAGAAATATCTGAGAGATGAAGAGCGGCATGGGATGGATGCAGTGACATTTTGGAAGGAGAAAAGTGAGGGAAACCTCAAGTACCCTTCACTGTATACCCTTTCAAAAAATATTTTGTGTGTGCCAGCCAGCAGTGCTCCGGTGGAGCGTATTTTTAGCCGAGGAGGGATAATAATGCGACCACATCGGGCGAGGCTGTCTCCTCAGATGTTGGAGACTCTTATGTTTTTAAAATGTAATGAGCATATTCTTTGAAAAATAAATGTTAGAGTCATGTGTTTGTGTCAAGTCAATTTCGCAACCAAAAAAGTTGCTGCACAACTGCCTGCTTCTGTTTTACATGCGTGTGTGTAATAACTGGCCTCGGCCTCGGACACTGTAGCCTCGACCTTGGGCCGGCCTCGGAGGTCGTGGCCTTGACTACAACACTGCAAAGTGGACTACATCGGAAAGATGAACGAGCTTCTCCAGGACCCCGCCACATACAGCAAACTTAGGAAGAACCCGCAGGATGACGTCATCAAATCATTTAATAGTGGCTTGAAACGCATTCTCAAAGATCATAAGGACTTAATTCCGCTTTTCATGTCCACTTCACCTTCTCTGCCCTACCTTTACGGTCTTATTAAAACCCACAAACCTGGCAACCCTATGCGCCCTATCATTAGTTCGGTGGGCTCTATTACTTATAAACTCTCCAAATGGCTTGTCAAAGTATTGTCCCCCATTCTCGGAACTATCTCTGATTCACATGTAAAAAATTCCATGGATCTTACTGAAAAATTGAATAATGCACGTACTGAAACTAACGATAGATTGATCAGTTTTGACGTTTGTTCATTGTTTACAAAAGTGCCGATTGACGATATGTTTGACTTTCTCTCCCAAGAATTACATAAGTATGACCTGCCACTACCTTCACACATTGTTTTGGAACTTATTAAGCTTTGCATTAAAGACTGTAAATTCACTTTCAATAACGAGTATTATCAACAAGTTTTTGGGATGGCCATGGGCAACCCCTTATCACCCCTCCTCTCCAATATTTATATGGAGTTTTTCGAAATTACTTACATTCCGAGAATCCTGGGGGTTGGCATCCCTTGGTTGCGGTACGTCGACGATATTTTGTGTATCTGGCCCATGAATCGTGACCTGGATAACTTCCTCCTTCAGTTAAATGATCAAGTCCCCTCCATTAAGTTTACTTTAGAAGTGGAACAAGACAATTCAATCCCATTTTTGGATGTGCGTGTACATAGGGAAAGTCCAGGTTTTAAGTTTAGTATCTATCGGAAAACAACAAACAATCTGTCCTACGTACACTTTTACTCGGGACATGACACACCCACTAAGAAGGCCATTTTTTCATCAATGTTTCTCCGCGCCCTTAGGATCGCTAGTCCGGAATACATCGATGCCGAATTGGAAAAAATCAACGGTATTGGAAGTGATCTGTGTTATCCATCTGCGTTTATGGAATCTTGTCTCAACAAGGCAAAACGAACTTTCTATCGTGTCAATAATAACACTCGTACTTTGTCAAAAAATATTTTAGTACTTCCATTTTTCCCGGGCTTTTTAGGCATTGCTAATGTACTTAAACTTTTGGATATTAATGTAGTATTTTCATATAACAATATTGTGAAAAATATCATAGTAAAAAATAGCCCTACCAATAATTCAGGCATTATCTATAAAATTGGTTGTAAACAATGTGATTCCTTTTACATAGGTCAGACGGGAAAGGATTTGCACACACGTATAAAACAGCATCAATATTCCGTTAGAACAGGACAGTTGTCCAGTGCCCTTTTTGTCCATTTGTCAGTTATCCCACTGTATTGATTGGAATAATGCTTCAGTTTTATTCCACTCTAGCAACATTGTTAATAGAAATATTCTTGAGTCTGCCATTATCCAACTTTCAAATAACTTCAACATAAGCAAAGGTCTTTTTCAATTCGATCCTGTTGTTTTGAATTCCTTCAAAACAGATCTAGATAAGAAGGGTAGAACGCTAAATCTTTGGTAAACTTGTATGCTACTTTGTTAACTTTTAATTTTCATTTTATTTTTAATATATATCGAAACTTGACCATAAAAGGTAGTGTGTTAAAACCCGGGCAGATTTCCAGTATAAATTTGTATTTTTATAATTCATTTGATCTTGTGCTAAAAATCGATATTTTTCCTTACAAATCTCTATGCCTCTCTGTTAATCCTTTAATAATTTTTAATTTTTATTTTTACTTCTCCGTTTATTGCATATATATATATATATATATATATATATATATATATATATGTATGTATGTATGTATATATATATATATATATGAAAAATTATTTCACGAAAGTGACACGTGAAAAGTATTTATGATGAATAAAACCACGAAGGAAAAAAAGAAACACAAAGGGGTGCTCAAGCGCTTTCGTCTAATGACATCCTCAGGAACAACTGGAGTGAAAGGACAGATCAAGGCAATATATAGGTTACAAAAATAACATACATACATACATATTCACATATATATACATATATATATATATATATATATAATATACATATATACATATATATGTAAGCATAGAAAAAAATTGTGGGAGGAGCCAACATTTATATGGTCACAGAAGAATAAAGAAATAAAAATAAATATAATATAAATTGAGAAAAAATTAATTACAAAATAGTGCCTTAGTGATATATATGTCACAGCCTAATAATCATAAAAAATAAACAGGCAAATAAAAAAACCCATAATCTATATACATACCATATATATATATAATATATATCATATATATATATATATATATATATATATATATATTATATATATATATATATATATATATATAAAGACACTTTTAGCACTTTGGCCGACCTTCAATATAAATTCAAATGGCTTTTTATGGAACAGGTCACAAAAGATAAGAAAATAAAAATAAATATAAATATTGTAAGTGGTCTACCAATTCAAGCTCAAGAGGGAAGTTTTACAATCGATTTAATAGATGCTGCCAAAATTGATATATATGTCAAAAAAATAAAGAAATAAACCAAAAAAAAAAAAAAAAAAATTATTAAAAAATAAAAAAATAATAATAAATTGAAAGATAAATTTTAAGAGAGCACACCAATGTATAAGGGAAAAATTACCACATATGCATATTATAGCACAAACGAAAAAAAAGTACAAGTAAAATATAAATTGGAAAACAAATGATGCCTAGATGATATATAAAGAACAAAAAATATATATACAACATATATACGGTATATATACGAAATATAAACGCAATATATACAGATTATATATATATATATATATATAGGCATAAGGGAAAAAAAATACCAAATTTGTTTTTATAATTATTGTCTGAGAAAACGGTAGGTCGCAAAAGAATAAAGAAATAAAAATAAATATAAATTGAAAAAATTACAAATAATACACGTACACATGTATACCCGCCTAACCAAATATATATATACATATACACACATATATACAAACACACACACACACACATATATATATATATATACAAGCTTGACCTTCACGAAATGAGAAATCATCCCGCAGAACCTTTGTGAGGTTGTAAGGTAAGGTAAGGTACATACACATATATATATATATATATATATATATATATATAACTGCATACATACATACATACATACATATACACACATACATACATACATATACACACATATACATACAAACACATATAACTGCAATGACCACACACATACTCACATACACATACATACATACACCTACACGCATACAGCAAAAAATTGAAAAATAAAATTGTAAGGGAAACAACAGACAAAAACAAATTTTTTACCAAAGATTTAACAACCTGCCCTTTTTGTTTAAATCCATTCTGAAGGAATTCAGAGCAACGGGATCAAGTTGAAACAGACCTTTACTCATGTTAAGGTTATTTGTAAGTTGAATTATAGCCGACTCAAGAATATTTCTATTAACAATGTTGCTAGAGTGAAACAAAACTGAAACATTATTCCAATTAATACAATGGGATAACTCTGACAAATGGACAAAAAGGGCACTGGACAACTGTCCCGTTCTAACGGAATATTGATGCTGTTTTACACGCGTTTGCAAATCCTTTCCCGTCTGACCTATGTAAAAGGAATCACATTGCTTACACCCATGTAAGCAATGTATGTATGTATGTATGTTATTTCTTTTTTCTTTTTTTTTCTTTCTGTAACCTATATATAGGCTGTAACCCTTTTATGTACTTCAGTGTTCCTGAGGATGTCATTAGACGAAAGCGCTTGAGGACCATTTTGTGTTTCCTTTCCTTCGTGGTTTTATTCATCATATATATATATAATATATATATATATATATATATATATATATATATATATATATGTGTGTGTGTGTGTGTGTATAAGCACACCGGACAAAAAATTAGTCACCCCTCTCAGAATGTACCTAATAACGTGTGACGGCGCTCTGGCCTTGATAACCGCACGAATCCGGCGAGGCAGAGACTCTACGAGGTTGTGCATGTACTGAACATCGATTTGCTGCCACTCGTTCATCAGCCGGTCCCGAAGTTCCGCCAGAGTCCGTCGGTGTCTATTCCTGCGCTTCACTTTCTGTTTCCAGCCTGAACAACACCTTCGACGCATTCAGGATTAAAGGCTTCATTGGACCTGCGATGTACTCGTCGCCTCCCATCATTGGAGAACAAACAAAAACGGGACTCATCGGACCAAATTACACGTTTCCAATCTGCCGCAGTCCAGGTTTTGTGCCTCTGAGCCCATTTATAACGTGCCAATTTGTGACTTGCTGTTAACAGCGGCCTCTTCCGTGGTACCCTGCTCCAGGTGTCCATCGCATGCAGTTCTCGTCGCAATGTCCGTTCGGAAATTGGTCGCTGGAGAACCTCATTGGTTTCTTGGAGCAATTGTTCTCTGGTTTGAAAACGATTTGCAGTTACTAGACGAGAAACATGGCGGCGGCCCCTATTGTCGAGAATTGTTTTCCGGCCACAGTTACGCCGTCGATTGTCAGTTGATTGCGAACTACACCACTCTTTGTAAACTCGCTGGACAGTACGCGTTGACACACCAACAAATTGGGCTACTTCAGACATTTTGTGTCCGTGGGCTCTGCCAAACACGATGGCTCCTTTTTGCCACTGAGTAACGTCTGCCTCACGACCCATTTTGCAGACTATATCCAACACACACTTTGTTCTTCACCACCTCACGAAACAGATCTGATCCTGTGCTACGTCACCGCTACTTGTCACTTACCAATGCTACATCAGCGCCCTCTGTGTGACCTTGAACTTCCTACTATCGGTGCTATTAGGGTGACTAATTTTTTGTCCGGTGTGCTTATATATATATATATATATATATAATATATATATTATATGTGTGTGTGTGTGTGTATATATATATATATATATATATATATATATATATATATATATATATATATATATATATATATATGTGTGTGTGTGTGTATATATATATATATATATATATATATTTTTTTTTTTTTTGTATTGGGGCGTTTACCGCCACTTCCCGCTATATGGTAGCGGATATCATGGCGAGGCGGAATACGAGAAAGAGAAACGGAGACGGAGAAAAGGCACTAGAAAGGGAGAACAGCGGACTACAGGTGAGAAGTCACCTAAAGCTCAGATAGGATGCGAGATTGGGAGAGGAAGAGGAAAAGACGGTCAAGCGAGAAGAGAGGGCTCTCAGCGAGCATAAGGCGTAAACGTTCGGGGAGGGGGAAATCAGAAAGGAACGGGAAGGCGCGACGACGTACTGACGACAGGGTGGGGCATTCCACAAGGATG
The DNA here is from genome assembly GCA_023014485.1 of Bathynomus jamesi. Taxonomy (NCBI): domain Eukaryota; kingdom Metazoa; phylum Arthropoda; class Malacostraca; order Isopoda; family Cirolanidae; genus Bathynomus; species Bathynomus jamesi. Next base: position 415,873 of record JAJOZX010002452.1, read on the forward strand.
TGAGAGACGGTGAGGGGCGACTGGCAGGAGGCGCAACGAGGAGCCTCCTGCCGGAACATAGGATAGCCGTGCGTGAGGCGCGTATGGCCGATGCGAAGCCGCGCAAGGACGACCTCTTTGTGTCTGGAGCGGTGGAAAGAGGACACCCAATATGACAGACGGGGGCGGATGGACCAGAGTTTATTTCCGGTGGCATCGTCCCAGGACTGTTGCCACATGCGGTCGTAAAAGGAACGAAAGACCTGCACATAGTCTGAGAAGGGGAGCGGGCGGGGGAGGGGAGGCAGCGAGGCGGCGGACCGGGCTATGCGGTCCGCCGCCTCATTACCGGAAACACCAACATGGGCGGGAACCCAGCAGAAGGTGACCCGGATCCGGTGAACGGTGTGCAGGACATGGTACTCCTGTTGAATAAGGCGTACGAGGGGGTCCGGGGAATCATAGCGCTCGAGCGCCTGAAGGGCGCTCAGCGAGTCCGAAAAAATGGTACAGGAGGACCGCGAACAACCCGATACCAGACGGAGGGCTTCCAGAAGGGCAAAGAGCTCCGCGGAAAAGATGGAGGCCTGAACCGGCAGGGGGATACCCCGGGGTAGGTGACAATGACGGAGAGAAGACGGCGGCCGCGACACCTGCAGGGGAGCGCGAGCCGTCGGTGTAGACGGGAACGTCGTCCGAATGGACGGGAAGATGGGCCAGAAAAGAAGACCGGAGGACGGCAGGAAGAGACTCCTTACGCAGGCCACGGAGCGCCTGGCAACGGCAGATAGGGGTGGTCCGCCAGGGGGGCGACAGATCGAAGGAGAACGGCAGAATAGAGGGTGGGGGGATCCCCAGGGACGAGAAAATCTCGGCCAGAGAGGCAGCGAAATGCCACGTGTCAGGCCGGGGTAGCGCCTGGGAGATCGCGGAGAAGAGTAGGGACATCGGAAGGCGGCAGATGCGAAGGTAACACTTCGCCATGAGAAGGCCCCGGCGAAGGGGCAGGGGGTGTCCACAGTCCACCTGAAGACTAGCGACAGGGGACGAGCGGAAGGCACCCGACGCCAGGCGAAGGCCACGGTGGAGAAGAGGATCCAGCATACGGAGTGCCGGAGAGGAGGCGGAGCTGTAGACCACACAGCCGTAGTCGACACGGGATTGCACCAGGGAGGTGTACAGGCGCAGCAGAGTACGCCTGTCCGCCCCCCAGGTCGTGTGGGACAGATGACCCAAAAGGGAGAGGGTGCGGCGAGATGTTTGCCGCAACCGCCTAAGGTGTGGAACCCAACCGAAAAATCCGTCGAGGGTCATACCCAGGAATCTAACGGATGGGACGAGGGGAAGAGGAGTGCCGGCAAGGGTAAGGGCGAAGGTATGCGACAGACAGAGGCGCCGAGGACGGAAAAGCATACTGGAAGACTTAGAGGGTGAGAAAGCATAGCCAACCGAGGACGCCCAGCGAACCACCGCGTTGATGGCTAGCTGGAGCCGACGTTCAGCCAAAGACGGGAGGCGGCCAGAGCAATAGATAGCCAGGTCATCGGCATAGAGGGAGCTACGAACGGATGTAGGCAGGACCGTAGCGACTGTGTTCATCACGAGTGAGAAACACAAGACGCTAAGGACACTACCCTGAGGGACACCCTCCTCCAACGGAAAGCGGTCAGAGAGGGCAGAACCGATGCGGACGCGGAAAGAACGGGCGGACAAGAAGTTATAAATAAAGGAAGGGAGAAAGCCTACGAAACCCAGGGAGCGTAAGCAGTCGAAGACCGCGCTCCGCCGGGTAGTATCGTAGGCCTTCTGGAGGTCGAAAAAGACGGCGAGTACAAATTGACGCCGGGAGAAAGCCTCCTGCACGTCATGGCTAAGGAGAAGGAGGGGGTCGGTGGTAGACCGGAAGCGCCGGAAACCAGCCTGGGTAGCAGGGTACTGGTCACTCGCCTCCAAGGTAAAGGACAGCCGCGAGGCGACCATCGCCTCCATCACCTTGCAGGCACAGCATGTTAGGGAAATGGGGCGATAGTTCGACGGGAGTGAGGGGTCTTTATCGGGCTTCGGGATGGGGACGACGATGGACTCTCACCATCGGTCCGGAAATGAACCCTCCAACCAAATCCGGTTATAGAGGTCCAGTAGAAAGCTGAGAGCAGAGGGTGGAGATGCCGTAACAAGTCATAGGGGATATTATCGGGCCGGGGGCGGAGGAGCGTCGGGGGCGGAGGGCCTCCCGAAGCTCTGTCATGTGGAAGAGGTGATTATAGGGGTCATCCCTATGAAGTGGAAATTCCGGTGGGTCGCGGCGGGAGTGGGGGGAATCGGAACTGGAGATGGCTGCAAAGTGCGCCGCGAGTGCGTTCGCGACGGCCTCCGGATCGGACACGAACTCGTCGTCCCCGACCCGAAGCACCGGGGGTCGAGGGGGACACGGGTCCCCTCAAAGCTACGCACCTTGCGCCAAACAGTCGAGGGGGCAGTCGAGGAGGAGATCCCGGACACGTAACTCCGCCAGGAGGTACGCCGGGCCAGTTTCAGGACCCGATGGGCCACTGCCTTCAGGCGCTGAAATTCTATCTTGTGCTCCAGCTGGCGGGTCCGGTAGAAGCGGCGGCCGGCACGGCGCCGCTCCTGAACGGCATGGGAGCACTCTGGGGTCCACCATGGGACGCTTCGCGGCCTGGGGGAGCCAGAGGTACGGGAGATGCAACTGGCGGCAGCCGAGAGGATCTTACTCTCGAGGAAGGCGAGGGCCTCATTGACGGAGGGAAAGGCAGGAATTGATGGCGAGATCGCCGTGCCTCTCGCGTATGAGGCCCAGTCTGCTCGGGCGAACAGCCAGCGCGGGCGGACAGAGGTGGGGGGGAGGAGACGGGTCGGGGTAAGACACACTGGGAAATGGTCACTGCCGGAAGAATCCGGCAGGACCTCCCAGGTGAACTCCGTCACGATTTCGAGGGAAACCAGGGAAAGGTCGATACAGGTGAAACTGTCATGGGCCGAGTGAAGGCAGGTTGGGGAGCCATCGTTCAGAAAGGTGAACTCGAGCTCGTCCATAAGGGAGAGAAGGGTCCGGAGAGAAAGGTGGAGCAAACGTCCCCCCAGGCCGGGTCCCGACTGTTGAAGTCCCCGAGAATCAGAAAAGGGCGGGGAAGCTGAAGAATTAGGTCACGGAGAGAATCGGGTGGAGGGCGTACGTTAGGGGAGAGGTAAAGAGAGCAGACCGTGAGCTGGCGCCCCAAGGAAAGGCGCACGGCCACAGCTTGCAGGACTGTACGGAGCGGGAGGGGGCGGAAAGGGACGGAGCGGTGCACGAAGACCGCGGCGCCCCCCCTCCCCGCCCCATCGAGAGGCGGGGAAGGGAGCCCGCAGTAACCGGACACTCGAGGGAGGGAACGGGATCCCAGAATCGTCTCCTGAAGGCAGAAACACGCCGGACACCTGGAGGCCAGAGAGAGGAGAGACTCTCGAGGCCTACCAGGAGCCCGCGGATGTTCCACTGCAGGAGCGAGGTATAGGGAGGGGTAGGAAGGTCAGCGTAAAGGATGGTTATGGGGTGGGTGGGCCGATCGGGCGGCCCGAGATTAAAGAGGGAATCGGAAAGCCCCGGGTTCAGCGAGGGACGCCGAACGAAGGCGAAGGCGAGGGTCACCCCGACGAGGGGGCGATGTGGAACCCGACGCCGGCAAGTCCTCCAGAAGAGGAGTCTCCCGGACGTCCGGGGGAGAGCGATGCAGAGAAGGGGATGTGAGAGGTATCCAGAATGCCCTCCCTTCACCGGAGGTGCGGGGGAGGCAGGACTACGAGGGGGAGTGGAAAAAATACCTCACCCAGAGGCATTGGCAGGTCGAGGAGAGAGATGGGGCTGGTCAAGCGCGGGGGCGTGCACGTCCCACCCACGCCGACCAGGCGGGCGAGTTCCCCCTCCAGTGGGTCCATCGACCGGGCCGGAGAGGGGTGTATCTCAGCCCCCACCACGAGGGCCGTCGGGGACCCCAGGGGGAGCGTGCATAACGGTTGCGCAGTGGGGACGGTGAGGACACCGGGGCGGTAGGGCGAAGGGGGCGTTTGTGTTTGGGAGAGGAAGGTGATGCGAGGCTTATGGCTTCGAACCTTTCGGGGTCACCACTGGCGCGGCGCTTGCGGCCCCTACCCCTCCGTCGTGCGGCCCGCATGGGTGACGGCGGGTCACGATCCGGAATGGGGATGGCCGAAGGCGCCGGTGGAGAGGGCGTAGAAGGGGCAGGGGGGGTTGCCGACGAAGCATCGGCGTTCGCGAGGAGCACGTGGGGACGCGCTGGTAGTACGGGGAGCCGCGGTAGGAGTCCGCTTGGCGGCAGAGGATGGACTGGGAGTAGCGGACACGGTGGGTGGAGGCGCGTTGGGAACCGCCGGTGAGGACGGGGTCCGGGAACGGAGAGCCTCGGCGTACGAGGCACCACGCCGGGCCTCGCAGCCACGCAACCGGTCCCGCGCCTCCCGAGCGCTGAGAAACTCTGATGAACAGAGGGCCCGAACCTCCCTTTCAAAGAGGAAGGACGGGCAAGAGCATGATGAAGCAGGGTGTGGTCCATGGCAGTTGGTGCAGGAAGGCGGAGCAGTACAGGGCAAGGGGTGGGGAGGCCGCCGCAGCGGACACACAACGGGGCCGGCTGACGGCAGGAGCTGCTCACGTGGCCAAACCTATTACACTGAAACAGCGCGTAGGATCTGGCACGTATGGTCGTACTGAGAATTCGCACGCTCGTCTCTCACCAAAGCCCCAGAATACCGAAACGGGGGGCATCAGTGAGTCGAAAGTGAGGAGCAGGCGAGGAGAAGGGGCGGTTGGGGACCGCGATCTGTCGGGAAAGCGGTACACCCTCACAACACCCTGGGAGGCGAGGTCAATCTGGAGGTCTTCCACCGGGATGGGTAGAAGACGAGCAGCGTAAAATTGTGCCCTGGCACTGATTGAGGCGGGGGTGGGGAGTCACCGTGATCCCGCAGCCCAGGACATCGGGGATAGCGAGCAGAGAGGAGGTTTCGGCAGAGGAACGCGACCTTATCAAAATGGAGCCATCCCTCTGAGGCCGAAGGTCAAAACGCGCCGTCCCCGTCTTCCATGGATCGCTCGAAAGAGGCGTTCGTGGTTAGTGGGGAGGGGCTTGGAGGGAGGGGCGGAGGACGAGGAACTTGTCCATCGTCCTAAGGCCGAGTGAAGCCGTCTGGCCAAACACCACCGGAACTTCGAGGGGGCGAGAAGACGAGAAAGGCGGACGGCGACGTCGGGTCCCACGTCCCCCAGGGCCGAGGGGGCCGGGGGCGATGAGGCCCGACCGGAGTGGGAGGCGACCGGGGCCGCGGCCTCCCACCTGAGGGCGAAAAAGCAGATGGGTCCCTATCGGGACGTGGAATATGGGGGATCCAGGGGTCGGGGGGTCCACTGCAGGTCCATCCGCTACTGGCGGGGGTCGGGCAGTGGCGCCACGAGCCTGGGGAAGAGAGGGAGAGGAGGTGTCGGCAAGAAGAGCAGACGGGGTGGGCGAGGGCTGCCGACTGCCCTTACCAGACCCACGGTCCAAAGAGGTAGTCAGAGGGAGGTCAGATGCACAAGCCGGGTCGTCAACGAGGTCCATTAGATTTGTAAGTGTTTCCATAGAAAATTGTTATTGTTGTTTCGCGCCCGGGGCCGCGGGGAACCGATTACCCGGGGCCCAAGGGGACCAAGCGCACGCCGGCGGGGGATGGGTGCCTCGTCCCATGTAGGTACCCCCGTTTCAAAAGGGGCCCTTGCAGCGTCGAAAGTTCTCCCCCGCCGGCAGCAAAGACCAAGGCCACCCAGGGTCCCAGGCCTGGGCACCCTACCAGCCAACTTAGTCCGGCCCCGGCCATGGGGGCGAGACCCCAGCGACCAGCCCCGCAGCCCACGGGGCGCGCGAAGTGAACAGAGAAAGCAGAAAAAACAGAGGGGGCAAGGAGAGGGTAAAGAGGGGAAAGAGGGAAGACAGGAAAGAGGGGGCTGTAGGATAGCAGGGTATGCTAAAAGTCCACTTCGCAACCGGGCGGGGACCCGGCAGGGCCCCCAGCCGCGGCTGACCCCCCTCGCCACATGGAGGCAGGAGCCCGCGGGCGATCCACCCCAGAAAGACCGCCCGCGGGGAGTGGGATATATATATATATATATATATATATATATATATATGTGTGTGTGTGTGTGTATATATATATATATATATATATTATATATATATGTGTGTGTGTGTGTGTGTGTGTGTGTGTGTGTGTATATATATGTATATATATATGTGTGTGTGTGTGTGTATACAGGGTGGGCGGAAAGTAGCTCCCTATTTTGGATTGGTAAAAAAATACGTATATTATCCATTTATTTCAGAAGAAATAATATGAAAAGGTAGGCATACATGGTAGGTTTTCTCTAAAATTCAATGTGGGCTCCAACTCTTTCCACCAGCTTCTGGAGCCGCCCAGGAATGGCGTCCACTGACTTTAGCAGGAACTCCGGCGGGATGGAGGACATGACTTCCCGAATTCGGTCCTCCAGTTCTTCCAATGTCCTCGGTTTGGTGCGGTAGACTTCTTCCTTTACCCACCCCAAAGAAAGAAGTCGCACGGTGTCAAGTCGGGGCTCCTGGCTGGCCATTGATGTGGACCACGACGACCCATCCAACGCCCAGGGAAGTGGGCATCCAGCCACTCACGGACAACAAGAGGGAAGTGCGGAGGGGCGCCATCTTGCATAAATATCAGATCGTCGATGTTCTCCCATGTGCTGACAACCGGCCAGACCTCGTTTCGCAACATAGCAAGGTACCGCTCAGCATTCATGGTGTTGCGCAGAAGGAACGGGCCCACAACCTGATCTGAGGTCATACCACACCACACCGTTACACTGAACCGATTCTGCCGTTTTTCAGCGGTAACCGTGCGACTTCTTTCTTTGGGGGTGGGTAAAGGAAGAAGTCTACCGCACCAAACCGAGGACATTGGAAGAACTGGAGGACCGAATTCGGGAAGTCATGTCCTCCATCCCGCCGGAGTTCCTGCTAAAGTCAGTGGACGCCATTCCTGGGCGGCTCCAGAAGCTGGTGGAAAGAGTTGGAGCCCACATTGAATTTTAGAGAAAACCTACCATGTATGCCTACCTTTTCATATTATTTTTTCTGAAATAAATGAATAATATACATATTTTTTTACCAATCCAAAATAGGGAGCTACTTTCCGCCCACCCTGTATATATATATATATATATATATATATATATATATATATATATATATATATATATATATATATATATGTGTGTGGTGTGTGTGTGTGTATATATATATGTATATATTTATATGTGTGTGTATATATGTATATATTTATATGTATGTGTATATATGTATATATTTATATGTATGTGTGTATATATGTATATATTTATATGTATGCGTATATATGTATATATTTATGTATATATATACAGGGCGTCCCAAAAAAATGTATACACACTTTAAATACTTATAAAGGCAGTGTTTATTAAAATACATTTCATTTTCAAAATGTAATAGAATCTACAGACATTATTTAATTGTTTTGTTAACGCCTGTTTTCAAACTGACGTCCGTTCTGGTCCAGGCACTGCTGATAACGAGAAGCAATGGAATCGCAAACATCACGAAACATTTCGTTTGGTATTTGTGTGCATTCTCGTTCAATGGCTGCTCTCAATTCAGCGACTGTTGCAGGTTTTATAGCGTAGACTTTGTCTTTTAAGTATCCCCATAAAAAAAAGTCTAGTGGTGTGAGGTCTGGTGAACGCGGAGGGTATTCTACAAAACCCCTTCGTCCAATCCACATCCACATCGTGCCAAGCACCACTCGCAATACTCCACTCTTCGGTCCGGATCATCTTCATTAATAGCATGGACTAATCTTGGAATGTAACTTTTCCATTGACAGCGCTTCAAAATGCGTTGGACAGACGATTCTGAAATTCCTACCTCACGACTCGCTTGCCGCACAGATTTTCTTGGACTTTGGTGATACGTTTCCAGTACTCTTTCTTGCTTTGTGGGGCTTGTCGATGTCCGTGGTCTTCCGGAACGCTTCTTGTGGACATTTTGAACAGTTCCATCGGCTTCAAACTTATCTCTAATTCGAGTGATGGTAAGTCGCGTTGGTGGATCTGTTTGAAACTCCCTCCTAAACTGTCTTTGCACTTCAACTGCGTTTTCACACTTCCAGTAGCATTTTAGAATGAATTTCCTTTGTTCAAAGCTTAGTCTGACTGCCATTATTAATTCTAATGGGTTTAACTTGGAAAGAAAGAAACATCAATCGAGCTATCAGCTGTTAAAGTGTGTATACATTTTTTTGGGACACCCTGTGTGTATATATATATATATGTATATATATATATATATATATATATATATATATATATATATATTATATACAGGGTGGGCCGAAAGTCTGGATCCATAGGGAAATATTTATTTTATTACATAAATCACAACAAATGATAAATACTTAAAATGAATATCAACTTTAACTCGTAAATGCGTATCCGTGATACTGTACAGTGGTTCGTACTCCAGTATAAACAACAAATTATAACAAATGCTCAAATTGGCGGCCTCTGACATCGAGACACTTAGGGATGGAATTTATAATTTTTAATAATTCTTCGAATTGACGTTCTCGAGATGCGTGTTTCATTTGATAATCTTCTTGTTGACTTTACTGGACTATTCGTTAAAGTTTCACATACCATTGCAGAGGTATTTTCATCAGTTGCAGTTTTTGGACGACCAGAACGCCGTCGATCATGTACACTTCCTGTTTCTTTGAAACGTTTAAACAACTTGCCAACAGTCGCATGTGTTACTGGATGCTTATCAGGATGATTTCTATTGAATTCGGTAGCAACTTCTCTGTGTGTAGCGCCCTGTCTTGCGTACATGAGCACAAGTTCTACCCGGTCTTCTGTTGTTAGATTCGAAGCCATTTCTGGGCTGAAATAAAAAAGTGTTTGAGTATTTATACTGGAGTACGAACTACTACTGTACAGTATCACGGATACGCATTTACGAGTTAAAGTTGATATTCATTTTAAGTATTTACCATTTGTTGTAATTTATGTATTAAAATAAATATTTTCCTATGGATCCAGATTTTCGGCCCACCCTCTCTCTCTCTCTCTCTCTCTCTATATATATATATATATATATATATATATATATATATATATATATATATGTGTGTGTGTGTGTGTGTGTGTGTGTGTATATTTTTTTTTTTAAAGTTCGGGAAGAACCGATTCGCCTCTATTAGAAGGGCATATCTCGGCGGAAAAACAAAGAAAAAGTGAGAGGAAAAACAGAGGAAAAAGAAAGGGTGGAGGGGACAGTCGAAGTGGAAAAAGACCAAGGACTGCAGGGTCGAGCCCCATCATCCTTGGGTGCTAGGGCCGGGAGGGCGCACGTGAAACCTCCAGGAACAAGCACGTACAAACGAGCACAAAGAGCACTCAAGAGCACGAGCTTAGAACCCCCTTGCGGGGATATATGTATATATATATATATATATATATATATATATATATATGTGTATATATATACATACATATATGTGTGTGTGTTGTATATATATATATATATATATATATATATATATATGTGTGTGTGTGTGTGTGTAAAGAACGACGCTTGTATAGGAGAATATTCCGCGCAAGTTGAGGAGAGAGAACGAAACAAATGAAAAAATGAGGTAACCACCCGGGAATCGAACCCGGGATCTTCCGATTGCGGGAGGTGCCCCCTTGGGGCATTGGTTTCTGCACGTATGTAGAAGAATTACGGCATTTGTTCGAGTGAGGCCCGTGGTGTAATGGTTATCATATCTGACCGGCAATCGGAATATCCCGGGTTCGATTCCCGGGTGGTTACCTAATTTTTTCATTTGTTTCGTTCTGTCTCCTCATCTTGCGCGGCATATTCTCCTAGACAAGCGTCGTTCTTTACGTTAATTATACTGCGTGTTTGCAGTTAAAATGTATATAATGTTACGGCATGCGGGAGGTGCCCCCTTGGGGCATTGGTTTCTGCGCGTATGTAGAAGAATTACGGCATTTGTTCGAGTGAGGCCCGTGGTGTAATGGTTATCATATCTGACCGGCAATCGGAAGATCTCGGGTTCGATTCCCGGGTGGTTACCTCATTTTTTCATTTGTTTCGTTCTGTCTCCTCATCTTGCGCGGAAATTGCGGTGGAATATTCTCCTATACAAGCGTCGTTCTTTACGTTAATTATACTGCGTGTTTGCAGTTAAAATGTGTATATATGTGTATATATGTATATATACAGGGTGTCCGAGAATTATCTGTACAATTTTTGGCTGTTATTAAAAGTCAACCATGAAGTGTAGAAATTCCAGTGTTGTCCCATTTTACAGAGAATCTCATTAAGTTTTTTCTGATACCAAGTTTTGACAAGTTTTTTAGAAATTCCAGTGTGTCCGAAAATTATCTGTACAATTTCATCTTTTAATAAAATTCTTGATAACACACGTAAAATTCTTAAACAAGATTATTTAGAATCGGCGTATTTTCAAAAGTTTCTTTTATTAAAGTAACGTTGTTACAAACATTCGATATGTGCACCATCAGTGATTCGCAAAACATCCAATCGATAATCCAAATGTTGCCATGTACGCTGCAGCATATCCACATCAATTCGCTCAATAGCAGATGTGATTCTTGCTTTTAAATCATCAATGTCTGTCACCCGCGTACAAAAAAGAAAAAACTTGTCAAAACTTGTTATCAGCAAAAACTTAATGAGTTTCTCTGTAAAATGGGACAACACTGGAATTTCTACACTTCATGGTTGACTTTTAATAACAGCCAAAAATTGTACAGATAATTCTCGGACACCATGTATATATAATATATATATATATATATATATATATATATGTATGTGTAATATGTATATATATATATATCAAAGCTATTGATTTCTTCTTAGGGAAACGGAGCTTACAGATGAACAGAAGGACCAACACAACGGCAAACATTTTCATTTATTTTTTGTACTTCAGACGTTTCGATAAATCTTTTGTCATCATCAGTGAATTAAGTCTTAAAACCTTAAAACAAAAGTAGAAAGTGAAAATTACATCAATACAATATTAAAACCATTAAAATTAAAACCTTAAAACAAAATGAAAATTGCATCAATACAAAATTAAAATTAAATTCAATTACCTCAATAGGTAAATACACAATGTTTACATCGACCTCCATACTTGGCAAAGCCTAAGAGAAAACTGGATGGTCAGAGGATTAGAAAGTACAGGAATACCTCGGATAAGACGGTTAATTCGTTCCGCCGACATGCCGCACTGTTTGAAACCGCCCTGTTCGAGGCATGTTTTAATGGGAAATACTGTAGGTCGTTCCAAGACATTTTAAATTACGTTTTTTGTATGATTATTTTCGATAATTATAATGATTTAACATGTTTAAATGTGAAATAAAACAATAAGAATGAACTTAAAGGTTTTAACTGTATAAAAGTAAACAAAGTTTATAAAAATAAAGATTATTATATTCCGTTTATATTCCGTATACTGTACACTAGCTACAAAAGACATAAGATA
>JAJOZX010002452.1:432500-555000 GCA_023014485.1 Bathynomus jamesi
AAAAGAAAAGGGAGTATTGTCATCACTGAATCCAAAGATGGGGAAGGAATTGCCACTGGAAGTAACTAACACTGTTAAAGAGTTTTTTAGAAATGATGAAATAAGTAGACAAATGGCAGGCAAGAAAGACTGCGTAACAATAAAAGAAAATGGTGAATGAAAGAAATATCAAAAGAGGTTAGTTTTATGTAATCTAAAAGAAGCATATCAACAATTTAAGTTTAAGTTTCCAGCTTTCTCTATAGGATTTTTTAAATTTGCGATGCTATGCCCCAAACAATGTGTTTTGGCGGGAGCAAGTGCGACGCATAGTGTGTGCAGCCTCACAATTCATCAGATTGTTAAGTTAATGATGACAGGTTCTAGAATGGCAGATATTACCAGTGAGGAAGAAACTCCATTGAGTAGTTACCACCGCTTTAGCCAAAATTATTTGTGACAAAAGTCAACCTTCTTGCTATTTAGGAGAGTGTGATCAATGCCCTCGATCTGATTCGCTAAAGGAAACTCTTCTTACATGTTACAAAGAAAAAGGTATTGATGAAATCCAGTACAAACAGTGGACAATAACAGATCGATCTCAGCTGACTGTGTTATTCAAAATTTAGAAGATTTCCTAGATACCTTTATTTCTCGACTAACTCAACTAAGGCATCATGATTTCATTGCCAAACAACAAGCCAACCAAGTATTTAGAAAAAAGAAAAAATGAACTGGATGAAGGTGATTTTTTGGTGATTGGGGACTTTTCCAAAAAACTATTCCGGTAGTTATAGGACGTACCTAGAATTGCTTGAAATCAAAGAGTTTAAATTAGATTACTGAAACTAGTTAGTTTCAGCCTGGTTATACATTTTATACCCTGATTGTGTAACCATCAAACTTAATAATCCACTTTTCTTACATTAAATGCAAACTCTAAGTGTCACAACAAAGGGCCAGGCTTTGCCTGGCTAAGGCTTGGCCAATTAGGCCTAGGCTCATATACTGAGATTCGTACTTAAAACTTCTATCGATTGTTAATTACGATTTAGACTTTATCACTTTTTAATTGTAACCTCCTAGTCTCTGGATAGGATAGGTCCATTGTGTTAGGGGTCCTCGGCTCAGCTCGGGCTTTTGCCTAGCCTGAGTACTGGGGATTCGCCTGGTTACGATATGGCTGCCAGTTCGGACCTCGAGAGGTTGCGAGGTAAGAGGTTGCATGAATCTGATTCAGAGGAGGATGTCTCTCTTGCTCCATCAGTTATTCGGGCTCATTCTCCTTTGCGTTCGCCCCCACCAAAGGTTCGGAGTAGAGAGGTGGATGGGCCTTGTGAGGCTGGTGTGGTTGGAGGAGACGTTTCTCCCCAATCTGGTCTCCAGGGACTGGATAATGTTGGGCCTAGCCGGCCTCCTCCTCCTGCGCCTCTGGCCCCTGTAGATTCGGAGCTCTCAGACCCAGTGAGGGCATCCTTTTTATATAAAATTACTCCCAAGAAACAAGATATCTCTTTTGCGTCAAGACCTTTGGCCTTTAGCATAGCACTGAGGGATTCGCCTTTCCATGGGTTGGGTATGCAGGCACCAGTTTTCCAGAGACGCTCTGGCACGGTGCAAATAAAAACTACCTCTGCCCTTCCCTCCCAGTTTTTGGGAACTCCCTGGAAGTTGGGCCCATGGGAGGTGGATTGTTCTTTAGTTAACGATACTCATATTGTGCATGGTGTTATAGGACCTATAGATTTGGAGGAAGATCTACTAGCTATTAAGGATGAGTTAATTCATAATGATTATCCAGTTGCAATTGTTAGTAGACTGACAAAAAGAACAGGTTCAACATATATTCCAATTCAACAGATTAGAGTTTCTTTCAATGCACAAGTTCTTCCGGTAAAGATCTATATAGCATATAGAGTTTGTCAGTTTATTCCACATCCAATTCAATGTTTTAAGTGCCAGGTATTTGGTCATATGGCTAAGTCCTGTAGGTCAAAAACAGTGAGATGTGTTTATTGTTCTGGAAGTCATGTTGTCTCCTCTTGTCCAAAGACTACTAAAATTTGTGCCAATTGTTCAGGTCCCCATACAGCTAGCTTCAGTGGCTGTTCCTATTTTAGAACAGTGCAGGAAATAGAGAGGCTCAAACTTACATCTAATCTCTCTTATGGTGAAGCTAGATCTGTTCTCCGAAATCAGGACCCTACTGTAGTTTCAGAAAGAACATTTAAAAGTAATGACTTTCCTGTTCTACCAAAACCTATTATGTTTTGGATGTGGATGGATGTGGTGGATCCCTCTCCCCCCCTTCAGAATTCTTGGAGTGGAGTTGTGAGGGGAAGACCTGGCTCGACTAAGGCAATGTCCCAGGGGCCTTCTGGGGTGGGGGTGGATGGTAGGGCTGTGGTCCCTGAACCCTCTACCCCTTTTGGACCTATGGCTCTGTCATCAGACATCATTAAAGTTCTATGTTTAAGTTTATTCAGCTTCACCCTTCAGAGTGGTGGTAGTCTCTCCAAGAAGACTTTGAGTACATTATCCAATTTTGTTTCTTTATTTAATGACGCTTTTCACACTGACCTCAAAACTGACCAGCTGACGAAATTCCTTGATAAACTGAAACCTAAGCCTATGCCCAAACAGAAACGTCATGTCCAAATTCGCAAACCACTTAACATTTCATATTCAAAGGTTTCTAACCTCTTGTTGGCTCAGTGGAATGCCCGCAGTCTCCAATCTAACTTGTCAGAATTTAAACTTTTTATTTATACCAAAAAACCCCATTTAGTGGCAGTTTGTGAGACCTGGTTAACCTCAAGGCTCCAGCCTACTTTTATTAATTATACTCAGATCAGAGCAGATAGGGTTGGCCGAGGGGGTGGGGGTTTGCTATTTCTGATTCATTCAGATTTGTGCTTTTAACCATTACCTCTCCATCCCTTTCCAGCAGGAGTTCTTGAGGTCCTTGCTTTATCTTTAAAAGTGAACAGTGGTACTTTAGATATACTCACAGTTTACAACCCACACCTTTCATTAACCACTATAGAAATTGAACACTATGCTGGTCAACTCGGTCAACAAGCTTTTATTTGTGGTGATTTTAATGGTAGACATAGGGCTTGGGATACAGGTATGTCAGGTTCTCCAACACCAACGGCCTTCAATTTATTTAATTTTTATTCTTTCTTTGGATTTTGTGTTATTGACTCTAGTAGATCTCCCAACAAGATTTAACATTAATAATGGAAGTTATTCAACGTTGGATCTCTCATTATGTAGAGGTAGGTTTGCTCCTAACTGTGCAGTGGCCATTGGTGGAAGCCTGGGTAGTGACCACTTTCCTGTCCTCACTGCTCTGCAAATTTCACCAGTATCCACTCCTCATAAACGACGTCCGACTTGGAAACTACGTGACATAGATTGGAGAATTTGGTCTAGAGCACTTCCGGATGCCCCTGCTATAGAAGGATCTTTAGATGAGAAAATACAATACTTTACAGCCTTATTAGTGGAAACAAGTACCTCTACACTGAAGAAGACAACAGGAAATTTTGTTCCAAAATACTATAAATGCTGGTGGATAGAGGATTGCAGTGTGGCAGTGGCCACCCACCGTCGGGCTCGGCATTTTTATTCTCATCACCCAACTCAATATAATAAGATCCTCTTAAATAAGGCAACTGCTATAGCTCGTTGTACTATTCGTCAGGCAAAGCGAATTTCATGGAGTCGGTTTTGTTCAAACCTCAGTTTTACTACACCTTCCACTGAGGTTTGGACTCAAATTAGGAAAATCATTAAGGGTACAGATTCACACTTCTCTTACCCTATTGTTGTAAATGGTTCCATAGTAAGTGATGTACGTGACAAAGCAGAAGTTTTGGGGGCCTTCTTCCATTCATTTTTTGGGACTGTAGCAGTTATTGAAGATGAGGAATTTTGCAGGGACATGCAGTCTTCCTTATTTCTTGATTACAATGAAGATTATAACTGGACTTCACATTGCAGGAATTACAATCTCCTTAAGGCAATGTGAACATACAAGAGGTGGTGCAATGGGACTGGATAATATACATAAATATTTTCTTAGTCATCTTCCATTGGAGTACTTGCCATTTCTATTATCAGCATTCAATGATAGCCTGAGCACAGGGGTCTATCCTTCATCATGGAAACAGGCAATCATGATTCCTATCCTCAAACCACAGAAAAACCCTTCAAGTCCATCTTCATATCGTCCCATATGCTTATTATCCTGCTTGGGTAAAGTACTAGAGAGGATGGTCCATCAGCGATTGCTATGGATTTTTGAAACGTGTCACGTTTTTCGAGATTCGCAGTGTGGTTTCCGTAAGAAGAGAAGCACAGTGGATCAACTTCTGAGGTTGGAAACTTCATACGCCAAGCTCTCCGACGGAAAAAAATGTTCTTGTTATATTTTTTGACCTCAGTCGAGCTTTTGATACCATCTCCCATACTGGCCTACTTTATAAGTTAGGCGATTTGGGGATTCATGGTCGTTTACTAAGATGGTTGCACAACTTCTTGTCTAACCGCACATTTCAGGTGCTAATTAATGATGTCTACTCAACACCTTTCCCCTTTAAAAAGGGTGTACCCCAGGGTTCAGTTCTTAGTCCATTGTTATTCACAGCATATCTCTCCGATATGCCAAGTATTGATCCAGTTCAATCATCAGAGTTTGCTGATGATACAGCTTTCTATGTGGCAGCTAACACCCCTTTAGAAGCCCAACAGATGTTGCAAAAAGCAACAGATAAGTTCTCATCTTGGTGCAGAACCTGGGGTCTTTCCCTGAATCAAGAAAAATCAAAAATTATGTTCTTTACACATCAAAAGGTTTCAGTGAATCCTATTATCCAAATTAGTAACACCCCAGTAGCTATGGTCACATCCTACCAGTTTTTGGGAGTGGTCCTTGACAGCCCCAGACTGACTTGGTCTTGTCATATTAACTACCTGGTAACATCTTGTATGAAACGTCTAAACTCGTTAAAATCTGTTGCCTCTCATCGATGGGGTGCAGATCGATCTACGCTTCTCACTTTTTACCGATCATTTATCTTGGGAAAATAAAGTATGCTGATGTTGTTTATGATTCAGCCTCTTTCACCTTGAAGAAGAAACTGGAAACATTGCATAATTCTGGCATGCGCCTTATTTTGGGTGCCCGCCCATCAACTCCTATTATTGCCCTGCAGGGTGAGACTGGTCTCCATGCCCTTCAATATGATAGAGATCTCTCTACACTGAGGAAGTACTTCAATATTCTGGCTTCCCCATTTTCCCACCCCTTACGTCAGTCATTTGAGGTGGATTATCCTTTGATCCTTGCAGTGGACTGGACTGTGGCAAATAAGCCGCCATTCTTCTTTAGAGCAACTGGACTTCTTAATAAGTATCAATTACATTTTAAATTTTTTACAGTTCCAGTATTCCCTTCTTTCCCACCTTGGAGATTGCATTTGGTACCAACCTGTCTCTCTCCCATTTTTATATGAACCTCCTGTCCCCAAAGAAGTGATTGTGCAGTGTTTCACAGCATACTTGGAGAGAAGTATCCAGATTACTTGTATATTTATACTGATGGATCTAAGATAGATGTGCCTGGACCATCTTGTTCATCAGCTGTTTTCATTTCAAATCATAAAAGGTGTTTTTCCTGGAAACTATCCCCCAATCATAGTATACAGGCAGCAGAGTTATTTGCCATCCAACAGGCATTGTGTTTTTTAGTATCCAGAAGTAATGCTTGTAATGTCCTAATAATTACAGACTCCCAGACCTCTCTTCACCTGATCAACTCACCCACACTCACTACATATCTGGCTTTAACAACTTCTATCCATTCTTTACTGAAGACCCTCTCTGTTTCAGGTATTCTGGTTTCCTTCCAGTGGGTTCCGAGCCATGTTGGAATTACAGGTAATGAGATGGTTGATACGCTGGCCAGGGCTGCTCATTCCCTCCCTGCTATAACTTCGCTATATTTCCATCCAGGCGAGGGTTTTGCAGTAGCTAAAGTGGCAGTGCAAAATGATTACAAAACCCAATGGGAGAGATTACGGCACTCAACTCTCTATGGAATGTTTAAGCCTTCCTGGGGCACAAGAAATTGGCCTGTACCTTCTTCCCACTATAAAGCTTCTATAATATTTAGATTCCGTTCTGGCCATGTAGGCCTTCAGGCTTACTTACACCGGATTGGACTAGCTTTCTCCCCATTATGTGTTAGTTGTAATTTACCAGAGACACTGTCCCATTTCTTTCTTTTTTGTCCATGTTATACTAGGCAAAGGAAAAAATTAAGATTCTCTCTTTTGCAATATGGTGTCAGGAACTTTACTTTATCAGTCCTATTAGGTGGGGATAGTTTTTCTCCCCCATTGATACACTTCACTATGGACCAAGTATTCAAGTTTGTAGTGGCATCTGGGCGGTTGAGAGAGTTTTAAATCTTGCATTGTATACCGATTTTCATTCCCACAGGTTTATTAATCTGTTACCTCCTAGTTACTCCATCTGGCTGTTACTGTTGACTTAGTACTTGGTTCCATTTTTATCAGTTCATGTTTAGTAGTACTAACAGGCTTCATATTCATCCCTTTCTGAGTATTCTGGAATTGGCCCCAGAACTGAAGAAGGTAATGGTGTGCTTTCTCTATTGCTGTCTCATCCCAATAATAATAGACCCAGCACTTGATGTAGGAACAGTGGAAGTTCTCCTGGAACAAGGTGTTTTGGTCTTGGAGGATGTAAATAGCCTTATTGGCTGAGCTCCTCCATATAAAACCAATCAATCAATCAAACTATTCCTTTGTAGTCCAAGATTGTGCCCAAGGATTTCACTGGAATAATTGCCAAGTGACTTTTCATCCATGGGTTTTTTATTATAAAGAGCAAGAAAAAGTAAATCACAGCTCTCTAACTATTATCTCAGAGTGATAGTGTTGCAGTCAGGGCCGTAACTAGGGTTTAGAAATTAGTGAGGTCCAGATTTTTTTCGAGCGCGGCGGGACAAGCAAAATTCAGACCAAAATGACATCTACAAACACAACCCAAGCTATACACTAAACACAAAACCCTTGTCTATAATTAAATACTGTACAAAGGGACCTGTTAGCAAAAATACTTTGAACCGTTCTCCGTGCAGCTTTAATAAGTCATTTTTTTTTTTTTTTTAGGAAATAATTACCGAGGTCCGGACCTCGGTGACCTCATAGGTAGTTATGGCCATGGTTGCAGTGCATCTATTCATAAAAGTTTTAATAAATCATCTTGAGTCAAATTTTCAGCTACTAAACAGAATTATCTATTTTACCGACTGATGCGCAGGTCAATACAAAAACTGCAAAAACTTTTTAAATTTATGCCGCCACCATGAAGAATTTGGAGTTAAGGCTGAGTGGCATTTTTTTTTTCTACCAGCCATGGCAAGGGACCATTGGATGGTGTTCGAGGAACCATAAAAAAAAGTCTCTGTAGGCCATATGAAAATCAAATTCTGTCCCCAAAAGATTTTTGATTTCTGTTCCTTAAAATTGACTCGAATGTCTTTTATCTTTGCAACGCAAGAACAATACTTAAATGAGAGAGAATTTTTAGATCAAATTTTATCAAAAGCGAGAATCATACCAGGAACTCAAAAAATACATTCATTTGTACCACTGACAAAAAATTGTTTAGAAGTACAAATGTACAGCGCCTCAGTTGAAAGTCAAAAGGAATTCACTTCCCCTCAACAAGCCACTCAATTAATTGAAAATGTCACAGGATATGTAACAGTGGAGTATGATAACCACTGGTGGATTGGGTGTGTGATGGAAACGTATCCTGGTGAGGGTGAAGTGAAAGTAAACTTCCTTCACCCTTGTGGCCCAAACAAGTCATTTACTTATCCTGAAAATCCTGATATACTTACAGTAGATTTGTCCAACATCCTCACAATCATAAACCCAACAACAGCTACTGGAAGAACATATACAATCACAAAAAAGGAAACCAATGAAGCCAATATGATCCTGTAAAAGCGTTATCTTAAAAAGTAATCAAGAAACTGGAGACAAACTTATTGTCAAAAACATATAATCAAAAACTTACAACTGCAAGGAAAATGTGAGTATTGCTATTTAAATTGTTTATTGACATGTATGCCTATATACTGTAACTAACTATATTTTAATAATTACACTTATGAATACAGTTCTAAGTATTAGTCTATCTTAAATTGTACAGCTTCCTAATATTAAATTATTATTAAATAGTGGAACTCCCTCTAACCCTCTGGTTGTTCGAGCCTGTGACTGTGAATAAATGGTCCTGGGTTAGAATCCTAGTAGCTTAGGGGTTAGAAAATTTATTTTCTCCACAAGCACGTGCCCAATACCTATGCTTGTTTCTGCCATACAGTAGAATATATAAGATCTCTAAACTAATATGGAATGAAAATAAAACCTGTTGTGGCACCCTGCATAGTATCCAGGCCTAGGTCCTTTGGAAGTTGGAACGAGGTACACACCTAGGCTTTGGGAGGTAACTAAGGGGTTTAACTACCTACCTTGCTAATTAATTTTTTAAACAACTCCTTATCAGGATAATTTTACTTAAATTTTTAATAGGTATAAAATTTATATTTTTCAGGTTCAGCATGGCAATATGAAATGTTAATTCATCAGAAATACCTGTACAAGTTAGTCATTGTTCACTGTTCAAACTTCAAACACCTAAATTTCAAGTTATTTTTAACTGCAAAAATTATATAGGATTTGTGATAAAAATTATGGTAATTATTCATTTTAGTGCTTTTTCTCCTTTCTGAACCAAAACACATTTTTCTGGTGTTTTTTGGTGTGATTTGTTCAAATCTGAACTTCATTTCTTTGGGAAATGAGCCGTTTTTGAGAAATTTTAAAATTGAAAATTTCTCAAAAACGGCTCATTTCCCAAAGAAATGAAGTTCAGATTTGAGCAAATCACACCAAAAAACACCAGAAAAATGTGTTTTGGTTCAAAACTAACCTAACCCGCGTTTTTTCGCAATTTCTTACCTTAAATAGCAGCACTGTTGGAGTGTTTATACAAATCCGGGGCGACCAACATGAATTTGTGGAGATGTTGTTGAGAGGGCTATTCATGGTTAAACAAGTATCATGCAAGATACTTTGAATAGGATTGGGTTTTGTTGCCAGACCGTAATATCCAGCTCTTCATGTCTTTCCAACAACGCTCAATATTTTGAATGTGAACGGTGTCTTCCACGAACCGCTGTGAATGGTTGACTGTCCGGTGAATGTAGCCTAGATTTCCGAGTTGAGAATACGCACACCACTCGTCGGAATAGATTGTAGTCCCAGGCCTAATATGTTGCTGGATCAGGCGAACAAGCGTTGTTGCGTCTCTTTGAGGAACCGCAAACAACAGTAGTTTTTTGGAACTGCGTTCCAAGGTACCAAAAACCCAGGCAATCACAACCTCCGCAAACCATAATGAAAACCAGACTGAAAAAGCATTCTTGAATGAGTATGCATTATGAGAGATTCAAAATGTACGTCTCTGATTGGTCGGATAAGGTCACGTGAAACAAAACCCAGATTTAATTGGTTGATTTGACCTATGTTTCCTAATTTTGCCACGAGATGTCTCCCCATAAAACTGGAGATGGCGAGGTTCATTAAAATTTTAACAGCGTTAAGAGCTAAATACTCGGTCAATGGCCTATAATGGCTGCTTTTTACGTCTAAATTATTTTTTTTTCCATAAAAAATAATTATTACATTTCCTTGATTTTTATCAGTTTCCCTGAGGTTTCAAGGTGTCCTGCATACGAATTTATATGTTAAATTGTCATAGAATGTCTCCTATCAAAAATGAACAAAGCATTAAAACGAATATTAACCAAAATTATTGATACTTTTAGAGAACCAAATAATTTGTTTGTAAAAATCTTGATGCTTACCTATAGGTATATATCAAATCATGTATAGCTATATTATAATATGTATATATATATATATAATATATAATATATATATATATTATATATTATATATATATATATATATATATAAACTATTTGTGAAGTTATCTTAAATAAAATGCTCAAAATTTTCAACATGCACAATTTCAAATGCTTGTGGAAAGCAAATCCATGGAGATCCCACTCCAATTTTTTGCTTGAATATGCTTCATCTAAAGGTCTTTACTTATGCCAATTTTCATGACCTTGAATTTTGAACTCTGACCTGAGGTCAAGGTCAAAGGTGAAATATAAATGCAACTTTTTTTTAATGAAATGTACGCACTCTGTGCATAAAATTGAAGTTATTCTGCTGTCTTTTCTGAGCATTTTGACACAAAAATCATTAAAATCCATCCATTAGATCCTGAGTTATGACCTTTCAAAATCATTAGGTTATGCTGCTGACCCCAAATTTGGGGGAGGTCATTACTCCCAAACTATTTGAGCCAAGTGGCTAAAATTTGGTCATGCTTCATTACTCATCATATCCAACTACCATACCAAAAATCATTAAAATCGGTGAGATGAGTGGCAGAAATTACCAAAAAGTGTGTACACTTGACATGGAATGCCTCACCTCCCCATTTAGAGAGATTTCTCTACTGAGTGGTGCCCCCCATAGCACTGTGATGTGTGAAAGACTCATTATGTTCACTTGCCTCATAGACACCTTTAAATGGGTGACCCTGAATGGGTGTACATTCAAATACTCTATGCACTCTTTACAGTCCCACCTACTCCTTTTATCTTAATTGCAGAGCTTGTATTATATTATTCAGGTTATAGCTATATAGATCCATGTAAAACTTCTTGTGATGAGATAACCATATGATGTCTACAATTAATATAGTAGTGGTATTGATGAATGATCCACAAGATCCAAAGTTTTGAAGTTAATGTACAGCTAGTAGATCTGTGACAATCTGCAGTTTGCAGAGATCAATTGGATCTTAATTTTGCATGTAACTGTATTTATGGTTTGTTTATATTAACAGTGGAGCCACCCAGATGGGCCAAAGGGCCCCTAGTGTGCCCACTATAAAATTTTTACCATGTTACCATGTGAAATTTTCATTAAAACTAACAAAAATAACACCACTTAACCTAACCAATTGTCAAGGGTATTCAATTGACCTAACTGGGCATTAATACCCAATAATGAATTCAGGACCTGGAAAGGTAAGTAGTATCCCTAACCTAACCTAACCTAGGCATAGATGATGTCCTACTTGGACTGAGTTTCCAATGGTTAATTAAGAATTAAAGGTCATTCCATGTCAGTTCAACAGAATTTTGGGTCGAAAAAACATGATCATCACTGATTTTTTTGAAAATTGCCACACTTATAGATCTCGGTGAGAAAAACAGAATGGCACTTGTTTCAACACTCTAGGTCACATGGTTCCGGAGATATGGCCATTTGAATTTTGTGAAAAAAGGTCAATTTCCAAGGTCATACCATATTTCAACATGAAATATCTCGGCTCCTATTGCACTTACAGAGATCATTTAAACACTGTTTTAAAGCTTTTAAGCAGATCTACAACTTTGTTTCTATTCATATTTTACCTCAGTGGTCAAGAAAAAGTTGATCCTATTTTTGAACTTTGACCTTGTGTAGGTCATTTGATGTCACAACTGATTTTTTTTCTCCTTTCACCCAATTTTGGGTACACATGTCTACCTTAACTTAAAACAAGATTTTTAGTGTTAAGTTAGTATAGACGCTACAGCCATTTCAGTGGACCATACCTACCTCCATTTTGACCAAGTACCTTTTTCTACCAAACTTTGGAGCGCCATTTCTTTGGAACTGTTTGAGCTAGTGTTGAGAAAAGTACCATTAGATTTGTCTCACTGAGATCTATAATGTCTGCTATTTTTAAGACAATTTGCCTTTTAATATGTATATTAAAATAACCTATTCCTTTATTTTTACCAATTGAGTTATAAGAACCAATTCTTGTCTAGCTGGGTGAAACCATGAAAAAGAGGCATCAACATAACTTTATATTTAAAAAAGGCAGTTATTAGGTATTTTGTAGTACCCTTCACTTTTGTTTCTGTAGGGCACAACCCTTTTATTTATTTATGGTACTGTACACCCTTTTAATTATGTTAATTCACTTTACTGACACCCCTCAGGTTGTGCGCCGACCTTTAATTCTATTTCAAATTATTTCTTACGCACGTGTTCTTTGCATTCAGGATGACTCGGCCTATCCAGATGGATGGCCCTTTAAAGTGATAGGCGTAAGTTCCTTTGGCTTACTGAACGTCTACTTTAAATTTCACTCTTTGAATGTTAATTAACTCTCAACTTACAAGAGAGACCTATTGCAAGGTAGCTAAAAACAACACACGCCCTCTTATAAAGTTTATTAAATTTCACTCGAATCAGTACATGAATTTAGAAAATTAGTCTGAAGTAAATTTACCAATTTTTCATACAATACAATCGAATTATAAATTCAAATAAAAAGTTCACAGTTATGTGAATTTAAATAATTTATATAGAGGGGTTTTACATTTGCGTGTAACAAAACAAGTAACGAGAAATGAAGTGGTCAAAATTGAAAAATACTTTACTTACAGTACAGGTGGCAACTATTCTCAATTGTGCTGCGAAATGACTGCAGATTTGTTGCCCACACAAAACAAAACAAAAAAGTCCGCCAAATAACGTGACTTCCTTCAGAACCCAATTGATGGGTCATGCAACCTAGGGCACAGACATACCGTTTAACATTTAATTTTAACGAAATTAAATTAATTGAAAGTTCACAAAATTCTTGGTCCATTGGCTAACATTAATTAAGATCTTCTAACCAAGTTCTCTCCAGGTTGCTAACAATAAAATTCGTGTACACAAGTTTTGCGTAAACGAATTAAATGCAAATTTTTAAATACAATCATAAGACAGTTCAAATTTAACTTCTAAGTTTTCTATTACACCACAAGTCTTTACCAAGGTATTTAAGCCACAGTTAACTTCAGGAGGATGACTACAAACTGACTTAACAATTTCAATTTTACCTTACAATTCTTAAGGACCCTGCCTTCTAATAGTTTGAAAGCCTATCAAACCATTTGTTTCTCTCAAGACCATTCCCCGGAAGGCTATTATCCATACATAAGGAAAGAAGGAGTCTTCACTAAGTTTTCCCAGGATCCCTGTGCCCCTGATTGGAGCTGGACCTGACTTCCGAGTATAGACTTCTCCTTTTCTCAGGAATACATTTAAATAAAGTTAATAGATTCGAAGCCACCTGATCCCCAAATTTTCTGACCCATGTCATGGTTAAATTTAGCAAGTGGATTTGAACTGGGCTTACAAAAATCACACCACCAAGCAAAAGAGAAACTAACCATTTTATATCTGGATCCTTTGGGTATAAATCTCTGCAGCCAAACAGTTTGGGTTTTCTCTTCCCATGAGAACAACAAATTAAAATAGAACGACCACTCTACTATTGGAAACATCATTGATTTATGCCTTTATGAATATTCATAACCCAAAATGCTTGGCTTTTTGAGATAATAATAAAGTATTTGTATATGCCTTTCAAGGTAATTATTTATTTATCCAACCAAAGATTTGACCTTAGACAAAAACTGATATCATTATTCAACAGCAAACAGTAAGAAAGAAAAACCTATAATAAGAGACTTTAGTCCTGCCTTTGAATAAGACTCAAATTTAAATAGGAATGCTAAGATACGAACCTAAATACAAAATATAATTAATAGATAATAAATGGTACAATAAACATAATGGTTTTAATAAACAATGATAATAAAAAATTTAAGTACCACTTCGTCTACTCACATCTGGCAAATGATCGAAGTCAATTACTTTGGCAGCAGTTTCACTATTCAGACATTTCCCCAAACGCGGATTAGGAGTTCTAAAGCACACCCTTCTCCCTCACCAAACTCTTTGCTTGCCTAGCCATGTAATCTGAGAATTTAAATTCTTCTCTGATCTTTACTTGTGCCCATCTTTTTGGTAGGATAGTAAGAATTGTCAGTTTTTCACTTCGACTTGTCACTTGATTAAATTTCTCTTTTAGTTGTTGAAGAATCACCAGTTCTGTATCATCTGAGTCACTGTATGAAATTGGTTGTTTAGTTGCAAGTTCAAGCTTTCTTTTCACAACTACTACTTTCCTCAACTTTCTCTTTGCGTAACCAGTGCTGTCGGAGCTTACATGGTTTTATTGGGGTCTCATCAAGTGTGGCCAATGAAGCATTGAATTTACTAAGCTCATACTGCATTTCAACTACATCTCCAATGGTTTCTAGCTCAGATGGGGCACTTGATGAGGTGGATGGTGATTTTTCAAGTGGTTCATATTCAGGCATTGGGGATGGACGATTTGCTAGTATATTTCAACAGGTTGCACATGCTTTATGATTATTTGTTAGTTTCAATTCAAGATTTTGATCAATCAAATGTTTAGTCAATGCACGAATGCCTTTTTTCACTTTTCCTTTGTTTTTTTAAATGGGTCACAGCAGAACCTGCCCATATTCAAACTGCTGAAATCCATCTTTATCTAAAAAGAAAAAAAAACATATAGCTTAAAAGCCAGGGTTGGGTTCAATTACACAAAATGGAAACACTTACAATTTTTTTTTATTTTTCTTCAAATTAATTAGTTAGTATTGTACTTCACAATTTCAAGATCAATTGCAATTACAATTAATTTTGTCTGAATCAATTACAATTGCAATAATATAACTATCTATTCTATATATCTAAATATATATCTATATCTAAGAATAACTAAAACTATCAAAGGTTTATTTTCATTGGATGATGTATGACTGCCAGATCTAGGGGTATAATTTTTAACAATTGACATTAATTGATCAGTTACATCAGTTATAGCTCAAAAATCAATTACAATTACCTTTATTTTTAGTTTGAATCAATTACAATTAATGGAAGTTAGGATCAATTAATTAAAAATACAATTATAATTCTTTATTGTATCCAACCCTGTTAAAACTATTTTTGCTTAGATGGCACAAATAAAATTTGGGACCTACTGATCTTGTTTCAGAGGTCTACAGCAAGAAAAAATGTGCATTTTGATTTACAGATTGGAATAAATACAGATGCCAAAAAAATCCTTGCTCCAAGGTTTAAATAAGCTTATTTTCACATGGGTACATACTGTTGTACACAATGAATAAATACACAAAGTTAAGTAATTCTATTAAAACTCCTCTAACTCTTAAAACTGAACTTATTCTATAGGGTAGTACATATAGCCTAGTATAAGGTACAGTTGTCCTTTGACATTCGCGACTTTGACTATCCGCGAGGTCCTCCATTATCATGTTCATTATCGTGTGTTTGGTGACATAATGGTGATTCCCCAACTGAGGCTGACACTGGACAATTTAGCCAAAGGGTTTTGCATGTTCAAATAAACCCTAGACTTCTTCTATGACATTGACCCTTCGATGCTTCAGTCAATGAAATTGAAAAATGGAGTGGAGGCAGCACTGACACCTTATAGAAGCATCTTTGATGAAATGAAAAGAAAAAAGAAGCAAACGGAGATCACAATGTATTTCATTTTATGTATGTACAGAATCTAACTGATTTTTTGTTTACAGAAATGTCATAAAAGTAACTAAAATGAATGGTATTCACAATAAAAACATCTTAAAACATTTAAAACATAACTAAAATACTCTAAAATTGTTACCGATATGTTCGCGTAAACTCGCATATCAAATTGTATAAGCCTTATGGTTTATGTAGAGGGGGCGTCAAGTATTCATGAAAATTTGACATTCACGACTGCATTTGGAATATAACCCTTGCCAGGGCCGGATTTACTTGCTTGTGGGCTAGGGTGCATCAAAATCACCAATGACATAGTTTCACTTTGTCCCTAAGTTAGAAATGTTCCAATGGTTAAGAAAACCTACTATGTGAATTATTTTTGGATTTGAATGCCATTTATGGGGTCCACACAGACTTCCTATATGCACACCAACCCCACAGTCATTCTGTGATTTGAGATCCAAATAGTAGAAGTTTAAAAATTTTGTTCACTACAAAAATCAGCCTAAGAACATGTAAGTGATATTTCTAAAGGTCATATATACTTCTAAAAAGTGATAGAAACTTCTATAAAGTGATAGAAACTTCTATAAAGTGATAGATACCTCTAGAAAGTGATAGAAACCTCTAGAAAGTGCTAGGAAGTGGTGGAAAGTTATAGAATATTCTAAAAGGAACTGCAATATATAATCTGATATGCAAGTATTTATGATAAATATGATTTTTGTGTGTTTATGTTAAATGTTTATGTTAATGAATTTTGTGTTCTCTCTTTACAGAATTTTTTTGTGTTCTCTTTATACCTGTCGTGCATTATGGCCAGTTCAGATAGCACAAATGATAAATATGCTGTTAAAACTTGTCAAACTGCTGCCATTTATGGTCTTGGTGCTGGAATCAGCGATGCAGATGCAGAGATAACAGGATCTAGGCTGCCAACATGTGAGCAAGTGTTGCGATGCTACATGTTTCATCAGCAAGAAGGTCTACCGTTTAACCGTACAAAATGGAACAATGCTAAATTTGTCTTGCAAAAAATTATTCCATTTTATCAGAAAGGCAATATTGCCATGATTACTGAGAGGAAAGCTGTTGAAAAAATTATAGCACTATCTGCAAAAAATGCAAAACTTAGGGAACTTCCAGTGGATCGGTGTTCTTCGCTTGGTGCAGTTGCGAAGCTTAAGGGGATCGAAAAGGAGTTACAAGAAACATTTCAGTTGTGGCCAAGGAATGCTGAGCAACTCATAAAAGATCCTGAAGATCTGGAGTTCTCGCGGTCAATGAAATCAGACAGAGTCGCATCATTTGGAAGCCATGACAAGAAGCTCGCATCAAAAGTCCAAAGAAAGCAGGAAAAGGAAATGATGCAAGCAGAACGACAGCTTAAAGCTCATAAAGAAGCCCAAGCATCTACAAGCAAAGTTCAGATTGAGAACAGTGAGGAAAGCAACAGTGATGTTGAGGATGAAGAGGGTGATATAGAGGATTACAAACCAAAAACACGAAAATCTCGCCAAGCAACTCGCTCAGGAACAACTGCTTTTATAAGTCATGACATACTCAAATACCATAGGATGGTTTCCCTGTCTACAAGCATGAAGATCACACCGGCCAACATGCAGCATTTACCAAAGCCATCATTGAGGAATCAGGTGGTGACACAAAAAAAGTTTCACATATATTCTACTGCCGACAGAGCAAGACGTAAGGTTGGTGAAGAGCTTGCATCATTGGTCAGAGAGTCCTGGTTCCACCACAGTTCCTGTCTCTTCACTGGGATTTTAAACTGATGTCAACTCTGTCATACCAAACTAAAGCTGAAGAGAGGCTCACCATAGCAGTTGGCAATTCGTATGACATCAAACTTCTTGGTGTGCCTTCCTACAAGCCAAATACAGATCAGCCAGCTGGTCAAATCATTGCTAATCTCACTATGGAGCTTCTCCGATCATGGAATTGTGTTGACTCGGTAGTGAACATGACTTTTGACACAACAGCTAGTAACACTGGTCATGTGAGTGCTGTGCTGCATGTGTTAGTCTGCAACAGGACATAGGTCGAGCTTTACTGTGGTCAGCTTGTCGGCATCACATTGGCGAGGTAATCCTTACACAAGTCTTCAATGATCTGAAAATAGAACCACCATTGTCAGTAGAAGTTACCATATTCTGTCGGTTCCAAAAGCATTTTGACACAGTTCCGCACAACAATAATCAGTCACTTAATTTTTTGGATGGTACCTCTTATTCAGATGGCATACAAACCATAATCCATGACTATAGGGCCAGAGCAATTTCATGCGCGCAGTCTGTTGTGAAGCATCAACGTGATGACTACAAAGAATTTTCTGATCTTTGTTTGCTCTACTTGGATGGGACAAGTAGAGAGTTTTCATTCATTTCGACGTCCTGGTGCTGTACACAAGGCTAGGTGGATGGCCAAGCTTCTCTACTCCATTAAGATGGTGCTGCTGGAGGAGCAGATCAGTTCTCTTCCCTCTGGAACCATTACCACAGAAGCACAATGACCCAAACTGCGTGTTTGTGAACTTTGTTTGCTTGCTGTACAGCTGGTGGTGGATCACCTGTTCAAGCGCGGTACCTGACTGACCTCTTGCGCTCTTTAATGATGCAGTCCCTGAAGCTGAACGCTGCTATCTGGCTGAGAGATTTATAGCAGTAAAGCCAGCACAAGATCAGGCATCTTTACCACAACATCGATTTGGCACAGGATTTGGGGAACCCAAATTTCCAAACTCCATTTCCAGCACAACAAAGCTTGGTGACTTAATCAACGAAGATTCATGGTACATTTTCTCTGTTCTGGAACTTGACAGTTCTTTCCTGACTCATAATATCGAAAATTGGCCAGAATTAGCTTCCTTTCAAATGTCCAGAGAACACATCTCGGCAGTTAACGTCATAAATGATTGTGCTGAGTGTGGGGTGAAGCTAAGTTCTGATTTTCTCATGGCTGCCAGATCACAACAACATTACCAAAATGTCCTACAAGTTGTTGAATCCGACAGAAAGAAGCTTCCTAATCTTCGAAAGAGGAAAACTAGAGCCTAAACTAATTGTTCATGTTCATTTACAGTTCTTGAACATTTTTATTAACGTAGTGTTCTTTTGACTTTAACTTGCTTGTATCACCAATAATGTAATGTATAAACCAGAATGTAATGTAGAAATCAATGTAATGTATCCCTGTTTTGATTATTTAACACATTTTTATTGGTTCATACTTTTGCAAACACGGAAACGGGGATATAAAATGTTTAATTTTTGGTCAATTTAACTCCAATACTAAATATTGCATCAATGATGTGGACCCCCTAGATGACCACATAAATCTTTGAAATTTGGCCATATGTGCTATTTCAGGCATTGGAACAGAGTAATCATAGGGACAGATTGAAATAAAACATTTTGAAAAATCATGGGAAATTTGATGCACCCTATTGTGGGCCCTAGGCCAAACCTTATCAGTGCCCCCCCCCCAAAAAAATATTATATATATATATATATATATATCGTAATATTGTAATGTAAAAAAAAAAAAATTACAACATAATGTAACACATCAATAATTTTATTCAAGTTAGTTTTATATCATGTACAACTTATTCTTACACAAAGGAATAATGGAAAAAAAATAGTCAAATTGAAGCATAATAAATTTTGCAATAAGAATTATTACATAATGTAATACATTACACATTAATAATTTTTAATCAAATTAGTTCCATATCAAGTACATCAAAGTAAATCAAGTTCCATATCATGTACATCTTACACATAGGAATAATGGAAAAATACAATGAAACTGAAGCATAATAAATTTTGCAAGCACAACT
This sequence comes from Bathynomus jamesi, assembly GCA_023014485.1. Taxonomy (NCBI): domain Eukaryota; kingdom Metazoa; phylum Arthropoda; class Malacostraca; order Isopoda; family Cirolanidae; genus Bathynomus; species Bathynomus jamesi. Next base: position 451,962 of record JAJOZX010002452.1, read on the forward strand.
ATGTGAAGTTCAAAATGACTTTTTCCTGCTTTTTTCTATGGCAAATTTGTCAATGATACTGTTTGTGTCAAGGGATTGTAGGAGGTCCCCAGTGGGCCCCCAGTTACTGGTGGGCCCTAGGCCAATGGCCTATGTTGCCTATTGGAAAATCCGGCCCTGACCCTTGCGAATGTCAAGGGACAACTGTACTTAGATATGTACATAGCTTTACCTTTAAACAGGATAGCAGGTTCGAAGTTCTTCACACTTTTGAATGTCCATATAAATTAATTAATTATGTAATTTAAATTACCTATATTATATAATTCTCTGAAATATACAAAAAAAAATTTTTTATAATAGGGCTGGATACTTATTTGACCAAATAACTGGGTTAGGTTAGGTTAGGTTAGATTAGATTAGATTAGATTAGATTAGATTAGATAATTACCGATTTTTTTTTTTAAAAATTAGCAGACATTACATATCTCAGTAAGAAAAATCTAATGGTATTTTTCTCAACACTCTAGGTCAAACAGTTCTAAAGATACGGTGCTCCAAAGTTTGGTAGAAAAAGGTACTTGGTCAAAATGGAGGTGGGTATGGTCCACTGAAATGGCTGTAGCATCTATACTAACTTAACCAACACTAAAAACCTTGTTTTAGGTTAAGGTAGACATGTGTACCCAAAATTGGGTGAAAGGAGAAAAAAATTGGTTGTGAATCAAATGGCCTACACCAGGTCAAAGGTAAAAAATAGGGTCAACTTTTTTTTTTGACCACTGAAGTAAAATATGAATAGAAACAAAGTTGTAGATCTGCTTAAAAGCTTTAAAATAGTGTTTAAATGGTCTCTGTAAGCGCAGTAGGAGCTGAGATATTTCATGTTGAAACATGCTGAAATATGGTATGACCTTGGAAATTGACCTTTTTTCACAAAATTCGAAGGGCCATATCTCTGGAACCATATGACCTGGAGTGTTGAAACAAACGTCATTCTGTTTTTCTCACAGAGATCTATAAATGTGCCAATTTAAAAAAAAATTGGTGATGGTCACGTTTTTTTTGCCATTGAACTGACATGGAATGACCCTTAATTGAAATATTATCAGTGCATTTGCATTAATTATGGGAGGGTGGTGGGTAGAGAGAGGTGACTTGCAGTAAAAAGTGGTGAAGGATGGTGTTCTTGTTGGGGTGCTGGGAGTGAAAGAGGTACCTGGTGAAATACTGGTGATAGTGGCATTGTTTATTGCCTGCGTGGAAGACCAAACTTCATGTCCTTCCACAGGCGTTTGATATTTTGTGTATATATGCCTGTGGAAGGATCTACAGTAAATTTTTACAAGTGTATATTACAGGCTTTGTAAATCAAAACTATGGTTTTTGATGCAGTTTGAATGAATATAACCTTCATTTCTATCAGGAATCATTAGTCTCTGAGTGGCCTGAACTAGAAATAAATGAAGAGTGCAGTCACATGCTTGATGTAAGAGGAGGCAGTGGCGAGAAAAATATTGGCAGAAATATTTAGCCTGCTGTCCTGGTTGCTTAACCCACTCCTTAATATCATGCCACAAATGTTCAATGTTCTGCGTATGCACCGCAGTGTCACTTGGATCCACAAAGTTGTCTGAACTTTGTGGATATAACCCTAATCTTTCAAAGTTGCATAGGCTATCCAACCATCACTCACTATCACAGAACCAGGTCGGATGTACTTGCGGATAAGGGGAATCAAGGTGTTATGGTTATGCCTGACACCTTCAGTTTCCTTATTGGCACAACAAAAATTTTTTTGGAGACTTGCTCAATCCCATCAAATGCCCAAACCTGACTCAAGGGCCTCTCCCTCTCGAACTTCCTCTTCCCAAAACAACTCATCAATTTCATAGATGATGCTTTGCCCTCTGATTGGCTCCTGGTGGTCCAGCCAATACTCAGTAACCTCGTTGCAAAACGAGTGCCAGTCAAAACAAACGGTAGAATCTTCCATGGCTCATTATGCTGACATGCTAAAAATTAGCATTCGTAGTCACTAACACTAAAGTTGCACACTTTGTGGCATTTCAGTTTAGCTACCCTGGTCAGAATGCCCACAAAACCAGTGATGTTTGTCTTCACAATAGAAACCCAGGGTCATTCTCTGTCAGATCAACCAGTGCCTAACACCCTCATCTCTCAGATTTTGCTGAAATTTGGTTTATAGGGGGTTTGTGGGCCCTGAATCCATTTCTGAAATTATAAGGTCAATCTGACCAACGGTTCAAGAGATATGACCTCAGGAAATTTGAGGTCACTTGCGAGGTCACTAACATTTGGCGACCCATAACTTGGGTAATAATGGTCACAATTATATAAAAGTATATATATTTAGAATCAGAAAACGACAAGGAATCCAAATATGCAAGTTTTAGAACTCTAGGTTGAAAAATAAAAAAGGTACACTGTAACCAAAATTTGAGGTCACGATTTGACCTCTGGGGTATCAAATGAGAATTTTTTTTTTAAATGTAAAAAATGAAGGCATAGGCATTGGCTATTAGAATCAGCAAAAAAAAGTTTGTTTATGTTAGTATTTTTCATGTAACTAACATATAAGTGAACACCATATTCATAAGTTGTGCGTCAATTCTACCTATTTTTTCACACAAGCTCATAATTTGACCTATAGAAATTAAAATTATATTTTTTTATAGATATAAAAACAAAGGCAAAAAATGTAAAATTGTATTTCACTGCTAATCTACACTGGCAATAATAGTTATAATAGTGAAAGGGGAAGACCTACTTAGAGGATTCATGTGCTAGCCTAATACAATTTTTGCATGCTCGATGCTCTCATCAATTTCTTTTTGTGGAAAAATGTATTGAATTCTGCTGCCTCCTCTTAGGGTAGGACAACTCATTACAGTTAATATATGATGTCCTGGCACTGCACATGAATCCTTGTTTGATGGATAATAATATGCACTTGATCCTGATGACCCAGAGGGATGTAGAAAGTTCACAGTGAAATCATCAAACTCCACAATATTCCTCCACAATTCCATACCAAACTTGCATGTCATAAATGCAGCCAACATACTCTCCTAGTTTGACACATTTTAGGTTACCAAGCATTGCAGGTTCATTAGTAAAATGACTTTTCCTTATTCTTTTCTTTTCTCCAATGCCACTTGAAATGGGATACACCATCAGTTCTTCCTTGTTTAGGGGAACAAATCTATGATATTTCTGAGTTCCAGGAAAGCCCTACTATCCTTGAATCGATGTTCCAACCGTTCTTCTGCATCTTTCAAATCAGCTGTAGTTACAAAGAAAAAATTTATCTTCTTGCTCAAGTTTTCTTCACAAAACTGAAACATGTGTTCTGGTGTAAGAATTTGCATCTCTGTAGTTCTCTGCAAACTGGCACGAGCAGTAGCTCTTTTCACTGTTCCTCCAATCCCATCACATGCATTTTTGCCATGGGATGTAGCAAAGAAGTGCCATTCACAAGACAGACCAAAATCCTCTTCATGGTAACAGAGTGAAGTTGTATCTGTTCTTATATTGGCCAGCACATCCATCTGAGAAATAGTGCACCTTCTTCAATTGTGGGCATCTGAATTTGTCATAAGCTTCAATATGAATGAGTAAACCATTATAGTGTTGTGTTTTAGTGATGCAGATAAGAAACAGACACTAAAATGGCTAAGTTCCTGATCTGCAGATGATCTATAATAGATGACAAAAGGGTGAACTGTACACTGTGAATTGTCCCAGTGAAACCCTTGGGCAGCATCCTGGACAATGAAAGGATAATTCTCAGAGAAATCACCTACTATAACTACCTCGCTCTGAGGTGGTGGTGTTTCTTTCAACTGCTTGAAGTACTGTGATTGTTGCTGAGCAACAAAGTGATGACGAACCATGCAGGATATTTTCATGCTTAGGGATGATAAGTATTCATGAAGTGGCTCCACCTTATCAACCATTGTACAATGGTCAACAGTCACCCATTGCTTGTAAGATATTTCATTTGGAGCTGATTTCACACTGTCAAGTAACTCAAGAAAATCCAGGACACCCTCTTCTCTTGGGCAATCATTGCAAAGTTGCATCATGCAAGTCTCTCTTTCTGTACTGCAGACACTGTAATCCATAAGATCCTTGTATGAAAGACCTCTTTCTCCCAATGCAGCCAGCTGCAATTTTGGATTTTGATGGTATGTGCAGACACAGACAGAATGAGTCCCACCACTACCGGCAAGCACACAATATGATGGCCATAATTTTGCAAATGTGGAAAATCCTATTTTGGGATTCTTTTCATCATTTTTATATAGTTCAAACATCTCTCTTAAATTCCCGAGGACCAATCGTTTTTGCACCTTCAGCACTGATAACTTTCACGCAATCCTTTTGGCCAGGACACATACGACTAACCTCTTCTGACTCATAGAATCTTCTAACTATATCTTTGTGTTCTTCAGATATCACTTTTCCTTTGCTCATTAGTGGAATCTTCGGAAGGATTCCATGTTCTGATTTAAGTGAACGGCTTCTTTTCACCATGTATGTTGTAGTTTGAAAGAAACTAGCTGTTTTTTCAATTGTGTATGGTGAGTGTGTCAATATTTGTAGTTTGTGATGGTGACATTTGCTCTCCAGGAATGACTGTTTCAATTCATTCATTAATTTGTCTAGATGTTTTTCAGATTTAGTTTCAGGTTTTGAAGTATCACTTACCTCCTCGGTAATTTGAACACCATAACTGAGTTCTAGCCTCTCCTTCAGGTGTTTCTGAGCAGATGATAGCTTACCACGAGCCTTGCACTTTTTCTGGCTTAATGACAGCCCTTCTGAAAAGAACAGAAAAAAAGGTTTCACACACCTGAATATTAGTAATTAAATATTAATTATAGTACCTTAAATGCTATATAATTGGCTATATAGTAGATCAAACAGACCTTGTAGTAAAGTATAAGTTATTATATTAATTTATTACTTACTTTTTTTAACTGGTGTTTGGTCCAGAAATGCTAGAACTGGTTCAACTGAAGTTGAAGGATTTTCCTTTATCAAGCAATCACTGTCATTGTCCAGATCTTGAATTGAAGAGATGTTACTCAAGCCACTGATAGTAGATGATTCATTTGAATCCTGCTCAGACTCGTTGTTTTCAGTGGTACTAAGTATAGTGGGGTTTTTCATTATCAGTGTCCAGCAGTTCACACACAACAATGAGTCTTTTTTCACTCTTCCAGCACATTTTTCAACAAGTACATCAGTCACTTTTCTAAGATTGATTGTTATGCGTTTCTTGTGTTTTTGAATAGGGTCCTGACAGTATTTCAAGTGCCGAACCATTGTATTTTGATCTGTAAAGATATAGGATTTACAATTAGGTAATATATATTTTTTTAGAAAATATATAGCTATACACACTTAATATTTTAGGCCTTGATAGTCTCTGAGGCTCATTAAAACACCATACCCACCAGCCACCCACAGTGCTGGCTGGAACTGTACTAACCTGTAGACAAGGAATTTTGCAACTATCTGTGTTGATTCTGCACTTAGACAAGTAGCAACATGTTTCAACAGGTTTGTTTAGGCTACATGTGAGCTTAGTCTTCCCCTTTCACTATTATAACTATTATTGCCAGTGTAGATTAGCAGTGAAATACAATTTTTATTAAATTCTTGGAGTTTGAGGTCAAATTGATAGCTAAGATATAAAAATTCCTTGAAATGACAAGCAATTTATAAATATGGTGTTCACTTATAAGTTAGTTACATGAAAAGTACCAACATAAACAAACTTTTTATGATTGTTTCTATTAGTCAAGAACTCTGACTTTGTTTTTTATATCTATAAAAAATGTAATTTTAATTTCTATAGGTCAAATTATGAGCTTAAGTGTGAAAAAATAGGTAGAATTGACGCACAACTTATGAATATGGTGTTCACTTATATGTTAGTTACATGAAAAATACTAACATAAACAAACTTTTTTTTTGCCGATTCTAATAGCCAATGCCTATGCCTTCATTTTTTACATTTAAAAAAAAAATTCTCATTTGATACCCCAGAGGTCAAATCGTGACCTCAAATTTTGGTTACAGTGTAACTTTTTTATTTTTCAACCTAGAGTTCTAAAACTTGCATATTTGGATTCCTTGTCGTTTTCTGATTCTAAATATATATACTTTTATATAATTATGACAATTATTACCCAAGTTATGGCTCGCCAAATGTTAGTAACCTCGCGAGTGACCTCAAATTGCCCGAGGTCATATCTCTTGAACCGTTGGTCGGATTGACCTTATAATTTCAGAAATGGATTCAGGGCTCACAAACTCCCTATAAACCAAATTTCAGCAAAATATGAGAGATGAGGGTGTTAATTTCAATTTTTTTTGGTTGATCTGACAGAGAATGACCCCCCAGCAATTCACAGTTTGGACACTGAACACTACTAGGCAATACAGTGTGTGAATGCAAGGAGGAGAAAGTTGCAGGATTATTCTTATGAAATTTAGCAATAATCGACCAATGTCTTCACTACAACTGCCACACCTTTCAGCCATGACGATCAAGTTTCCTGGCAAGTGACACTAAAGCTTCGGTGAGACTGACTGAATTCAAAATTTGAACCACACAATAGGTGGCTAAAGCAAAGTAAACACGTAGTATCTCGCTTATACGTAATTTGTGAGAGAGATGTTATAGAAGAAAAATGTCTTAGAATTGTCTAAACTATTGATTGCAAAGGTAAAATCCCTCAAAAGCTTGTAATGTACCCTTGTAAAAAAATACCAGATCTACAAAGTTCTTACTGTGGTTCATGGTGTGATGAATAAAACCTTGTTCCCCCAAGGAGCTGTAGGCCCTCCAACAATCGGTGTGGATGATACTGCCTGGAAGGATGTAGTGTTTGATGAGAGGAATGAGTATGTCTGCTGTTCTGTTTGGGATGGGCACAATAAATTTATGCTTCAAAACTGTCTTGATACCTCCCAAAACCAGGGTTGTGGAGTCGGAGTCGTGGAGTCGCACGTTTCAGGTCGGAGTCGAATTTTTACAATGTGTGGAGTCGGAGTTGGAAAATTTTGGACCGACTCCACAACCCTGGTTATAGCCACTAGGTTAAGAAGGGTTATTCAATTTTAAGTAGGACTACTACTGGTTAGACCTTAATTATGTTTAAGAGAATCTTTTTCATTTATATATATATATATATATATATATATATATATATTATTGGAAAAAATAAAAATCCCTTAATATGATAATATCTACAAGTCAATATCCTTCTTAATATTTGAATGTTCCTTTATCCTAGAAAGTAACCTGACGATTCATGTGGTGGTGATGAAATGTTTTATTATTATGATAATTATAGAGTGAAACACTAGAGGAGTTGGAGTCGTATATTTAAAATGTGAGGAGTCGGAGTCGGATTTTTAGATTTTTTACAATGTGTGGAGTCAGAGTCGGAGTCGAATTTTTACAATGTGTGGAGTCGGAGTCGGAAAATTTTGGACCGACTCCACAACCCTGCCCAAAACCCACACTTTAGTCACTTGATGGCCATGACCATATTTTGATTTACCATATTTGCTTTCATCCAGCTCAACAACTATCCCAGGACCCTCGGAAGTTGTTGATGTCCATCCAGTGCTCACACACTTCTGAGCAGAAGCTCTTCTAATTTATAACTATCTCAAATCCCACATTAAGGTTGTCAGCGGTGTATCACTGTGCAAAATACTTGCTTATGAATGTGTTGCGTAAAAGTAAGTTCTTCCAGGGAGGAATGTGAAGTTTATCAAGCCACGTCCCCTGGTAGGCTGACACTGAGAAGCTACAATGCACTGATCCCTTTGCTTTCACTATCTTCTGGCAGTGGCTACAATACCATGCATGCTGATTTTCACAGTAATTAAGTTCATTACCACACTGAGGACACGTAAGAGAGGTTTTGAGCACACTGAGAGCTCAAAATATAGTGACAGCAGTGCTATCATCCCTCAAAACTTGTTTAATAATGAGTCATTCCAGCTCAACTGGTACAGATTTCAGAAAGTTGGTCGGGTGATCATCTCCGATTTTCTTCAAATTTTCAGGGTTGATTCATACACCATTCAATAGCTTAAATCTAAAATTTTAGCTTCCTCAGTCAAAAATGTTTAATTTTATGGTCGCTTAAATGGCCCTCACCTTCGACAAAAAATGCCCATGTTGGGCTTGATCAGCCAATGCCTTCATTTTGAGAGGCCTTGAAAAGTGTCTTCTAATAGGAGAAGAGGCTTCAAATTTGTCATGCCAATACAACTTCTGGTGGGCTTTTCAATTTTGCAAGCAAAAAGGCTGTGGAACAAATAGTTTCTGAGTTACAAGGGCTTAAACATGGCTCCATTTTGAAGCTTGCATCAATTCCTCCCACTTTTACGACTCTACCATTTTCAAAAGTTTTAGTTCTACATCAATCACAGCTGTTTTAATACTCTAATAGTCTCTATGGGTTGTAAATTTATGAGTGAAATAAAAAAATAACCCAAAAAGGATTTATTTTTATTTTTAAAAATTTCCAAAAGTTGATATTTTCACAAAATTTGCAAAATTAACATCAACTTTGGGGCTTAATATAAAGGTGTCAGAAATTAGTCAGGGAATTGATACTTCTAGTAAAGAAAGATACATATGTGTACAAAAACATATATTAAGGAATAGATCTCAACTCAACTCCTTCATATAGTTTTGGCTATTCAAAGAAAAGTACTTTTTGTGAAAAATTCTGAATTTTTTCAAAATTTTAAAATGTTTAAATTTCTTTTTACAACATTGAATTGTAATTTTACTTCCATTTTATTACTTGGTAAGTTAATTCACAAATGTTAAATTATCTAGATAAGTTTTACTCATAAAAAAGACATAATATATACACCTAGATTATTACTACATTTGCAGTTAACACAACAGATGGACCAGCTTGTAGGCTCAATACTTGGATCTACCTAAGTAAATCATGTAGAACCGTGTTCTACTGCTCTTTAAGCACTTAGTAATTTAAATTAAGCAGTTAGTACAGATAAACTAGCAGTAACCACCATTTTCAGTACAAAACCTTAAATTTAAGTAGCTTTGTTGTATTACTTCCCTTAATACAAGTGTACAGTACTTAGCTATATACAATAATGAATTCCTGAGTTTTAAGCATGTGAATTATTGGCTATAAGTTCATATTCTTTTTTTAATATGTGTTGTTTTATGTAAATTCGTATGTAAACTTATATATAGCTAATAACTCTTATGTTTAGACACTGACTCGGGAATTTATTATTGTACTCAGACTTTAAGTCTGATTGTCTTCAACACTCCATGGCCTCACAGCCATAAATTGGCAATTTATTATTCAGCTTGATACAGGTCTGTAGTTACTTAGGCTTTTTTTAAAATACTCCTCAATTTTAGATAAACAATCATTTGATAACTTGTACTGTCTCCCCATTTTCCCAGCAACTGTAGGTGGTTCAATTGAACACAAAACATGTTAGAATGGAATCCAGCAAACATCCTTTTGTTCAGGCCATTTAAAAGGATTCTGTTTCATGAAATTTACTAATAGATCCTTCTCGGTATCATACACTTCAACTGTGTTTCCAACAAACCAGTCACCTTCATAGAAACAGGCCACATATGTACCAGGTTTCTCTTGGTAAGCCACATTTTCTTGTGTAGCATTGAGGAAGGAAAGTTGTACGTTAAAGAAATTTTCATCACTAGAAATTTTGTACAGTTTAATGCCTGTTGTTGAAGGTCTAAAGCAGTGATATGAACGGGTTCCTGGGATTGTCTTAATTAAGGAATACCTTTTTTCTAACTCAAATAAATTAGCATTTTCCTCAATTTTAGCTGAATCAGTGTACAGAAATTGTATACCATTAATATTAGATTTGCACCAATCGAACATCTCTTTTGGATTAGTGATGTGACCTTTACTTGTTGCTTGTAGACTTGCCCGGGCAACTAACCTTTTGAAGGTGCCACCAACACCATCACAGGGGCTCTTTCTGTGAGAGGTGGCAAAAAAGTTCCATTCACATGTTAGTTAGAAATCTTTTTCATGTAACACTGAATTAATGATGTTTTTATATTGACTTGCTGCGCCATCACTAAAGTAACATATGTTTTAGTTTAGGATTCTGACTTTTAAGTAATTTCAAGGCTTCACATAAAAAAGAATGAACTGCAGTTGTGTTGTGTGTAAGTGAATCTGATATTACACAAAAATTTGTAACTTTTAGTTCACCATCAACTTTTTGATAGCAGACTACCAGATGCAAGGTAGCCTGGGTATTGTCCCAGTGATGCCCTTGTACGGCATCCTGAATTATAAAACTATAGTTTTCAGAGAAGTCAACAAGCACTAATGCTGTAGAATCATTGAGGTTTTCTTTACAGTCGGACAAATATTTTGATTGGGCTTTTGCTATGAAATGGTGTACTTTCAACTTTTTTGCACTTTCACATATGTCTTCTACTACATTCGAAACACTTTTTGTCATTGTGACCAGTTGGGTATGGTCTGTATGAAGCCACTGCTTAAAAGAAACCTCATCATCCATGTCATAATCATTGTTTTCAAAAATGGTAAGAAGCCAATCCCGTAATTCATTTAAACCAGGACATGTTTTGCAGTTATTAATCATGCAGTTTCTGGTTTCAGTGTTGCAGACTATTTTTCCTAGTAACACTCTTAATTCTACTTTGACGGGGAGTGATTGACATAAAAGTTTAAAGTTCTGGTGTATTTCACAAATGTATACATTGTGTGATCCTTTACTCCCTACACACCCATACACCATTTTGGTCTCAGTTCAAAAAACTTTGATTTGGAGATTTTGTCGTTTGGATATTTATTTTTGTAAAGCGTATATAATTCTCTGATATTTGTCAACAACAGTATTTTCTGCTTGTGAACCTTCCCTTGTGGTGTTTTTATTGATTTGTAGTCTTTTTTACCAGGGCATTCTCTAGTATATTCATTGTTTTTGAAAAATTCTATCACTCTTTCCTTTATTTCATCGCTTATACCCTTGCTACTCTTTTTATTTCTCATTATAGGAAGGATACCTTCTTTTCTCTTTAAGGCCCTCACAGCATTAACCATTCTGGCTGACACTTCGAATTCTTTCATAATTCTTTCTCTGGACCAGGTTTTACCAATTGGAAGGAGTGTTAGAATTTGTATCTTTTCTTGTCTGGTACTAGTTTTACACTTTTCTTTCAGTTCCTCTATCATATGCTGATAATACTTTGCTTCCTCATCCAAAATGCTAGGCTTAATATGAAGTACTTTTGACAGCTTTGATTTTGTTGATGTTTCAATTTGCTTTAGTTTCCTTTTCGCGTAAAACCTTCAATCTCTTGCTCTTACATACTTAATGGGTGAGCATTCTAGTGAACCTAACGTTTCATCAAATGTCTCCTTAACTATTTCTTCTGGAACATATTCATCACTACCTGAGTCTTTTTCATCTTCAATCGTCTTGGCTCTAGAGAAGCATGTTGAGCAAAGTTTCTGTCCTGGTATCAGATTCAGTCTAGTTGCTATGTCTTTGTCAATAATTTGTAGTGATTCTGCAAATAAAGTAGGGTAATGTAAACTCTAAACACATTGGAAAATAATTTTAAAACCTCAACATTTGGTTATAGGCTATTTGTATAAAATATTCAAAACATATGCATTCAGTAGCACAGTATATAGCCTACCCTATTAAAATTAAATAGCTAATTTAGGTTACAATTTACAATATAAACTTCTTTATGAAGTATAAATATATTAGTACCTATATTTACTTACTTGTTATCTTCTTTCGATGATTTCTCCATGGATCTTGGCAGCTACGTTGCATTTGTTGGTAATGCATTCCAAACATTTTTTCATGGTGGTAGCATACAGTAGCATACAGTAGCACTATTTGGGTTGATTACAGTTGCTTTTGTTCTCCACAATAGCAGTTTCCTTGTTTCATCTGTCAGCTCATTTAAGGTATACATACCCACCTTCCTGGTGAGCAGTGTTGGGCACTAAAGCGTTAATCCGATAACAGTTAATTAACGAAGTTAACTTTTTTTAACAGACTATTAACGGAAGTTAATTTCCATTTATCGTTATTGGACCAGTTAACTTCCGATAACTCTATATTTAGTCTGTTAAAGTCCGTTAACACGTTAACTGTGAGGAGTCATTCACGGAAGATCACTGCTCCGCGAATGAATTCAAACCACCATAACTTCAGTCTGCTTCCAGATCTCGCAAGGGGAGGTTGTGTGCTTTTTATGAAGGTAAGAAGGTTCTTTTAACGTTAGTAAAAGTCCTATAATATTATATATATATTAATACGTATGGTAAAATGTACGGTTGAGAAAAATTAATTTATAGTAATGAATAAGTATTTTTACACTGCGTTAGTAAATCTCTAAAAAAGTATATATAGTATGTAAAATTTGAATAATAGTTTTTATTCACTGATTGTAATATTGTCATCAAATTAAATAACAATTGCGTATATTACATAGACAAAATATTTTATAGACAAAATAATTCATGGACAAAGTATTTTTATTTTATAGACTAAATAATTCATGGACAAAGTATTTTTATTTTATAGACTAAATAATTCATAGATAAAATATTTTATAGATAAAATAATTACATAGAGAAAAATTACTTCTATTGAAAATTTACAGAAAAAGGTTAAGTAAAATAAAATATTTTATATAACATAATATTATATATTATAATATTGTAATTAATATTATTTTGAATTAATTTTGCTATTTTGTTTGAATTAATATTTTATTAGTTTAGTTACATATTTTATACGATGATATTTTACTTTTTTAGGTTCTTCTGTATTATCGTCAACTAGACAGCGTTCAGTTCTCTCTTACCAAGCATTCTCTACAACTTTTAAACTTCAACCATGGAGCACCAAGAAGAAGTTCTCGACATTAAGCAAGTTATTAAGCAAAAAAGTTGCAAAACTTGATAAAAATAGTTAAATACCCATTTATTGTTGGATTTTGCATAAATAAACATTTTCTATGGGTTTTAAAGCTTTTTTCCTTGATTTTTTTAAATGTTAGTAAAGAAATAGTTATCGTTAACGGATTATCGTTAACTTCCGTTAACTTTGTAGTAAAATTATCAGATTATCGTTATCGGAGTTAAAAATTGGGGTTAACGGATTATCGTTATTGAAGTTAACTTTTTGGTTAACGGTGCCCACCACTGCTGGTGAGTCTGTGTTCATGACATGGATCATCCAAGTACATACCAAAGCTGCACTTTGATTCTTGATTAGAATAAGCCATCATTACAGGCAGTAAAATTAAGTTAATTGCTCTAGTTAAATTTTCTGAAAATAAAAGATCACGATCTATAAAATAGGCCTGGACATTAATGATTAACCATCATGTTTTACATTTATAAGAATATACAAAGCGAAATGAGCTACCCAGAGCCCTTCGAGTCGCTGGTTGTTTTAACAGACATTAAATTTCTTGTATGTTTTAGACTTTAGATAATTTAACATTTGTGAATTAACTTAAGTAATAAAATGGAAGTAAAATTACAATTCAATGTCATAAATAGAAATTTAAAAATTTATAAATTTTGCAAAAATTTGAGATTTTTCACAAAAAGCACTTTTCTTTGAATCACCAAAACTATATGGAGTTGAGTTGAGATCTATTCCTTAATATATGTTTTTTTACACATATGTATCTTTCTTTACTAGAAGTATCAACTCCCTGACTAATTTTGGACACCTTCATATTAAGCCCCAAAGTTGATGTTAATTTTGCAAATTTTGTGAAAATATCAACTTTTGGAAATTTTTAAAAATAGAAATAAATCCTTTTTTGGTTATTTTTTTTATTTCACTCATAAATTTACAACCCATAGAGACTATTAGGAGTATTAAAACAGCTGTGATTGATGTAGAACTAAAACTTTTGAAAATGGTAGAGTCGTAAAAGTGGGAGGAATTGATGCAAGCTTCAAAATGGAGCCATATTTAAGCCCTTGTAACTTAGAAACTATTTGTTCCACAGCTTTTTTGCTTGCAAAATTGAAAAGCCCACCAGAAGTTGTATTGGCATGACAAATTTGAAGCTTCTACTCCTATTAGAAGACACTTTTCAAGGCCTCTCAAAATGAAGGCGTTGGCCAATCAAGCCCAACATGGGCATTTTTTGTCGAAGGTGGGGGCCATTTAAGCGACCATAAAATTAAAAGTTTTTGACTAAGGAAGCTAAAATTTTAGATTTAAGCTATTGAATGGTGTATGAATCAACCCTGAAAATTTGAAGAAAATCGGAGATGGTCACCCGACCACCCCTGTACCAATTGAGCTGGAATGACCCTAATGTCCCTCTCAGAATTAGAGCAACCATTACACACTGCTATTCTGAAGCAACTGTTGAATTCAAATTTCAGCACTGGACATTGCCAGGGGTGTCACATGATAATTGGCTAATGATAATAACATGACTACATACACACTGGATGAAATGGTTTGACTAATTCACCAAAATTTAATTTTGAAAGTAAATACCTCGATAAATAGGAATTTCTGGCAAAATTAGTATAGAATAAAGTTTTCTTGTTTTTTCCTCTCTATCTCACTGTATAAATATCAATATTGAGTTTGGTTGAATTTTATGATGGAGTCCTATTGTATTTGGACAATAAAGAGCCAGTAGATATAGTATACTTAGATTTTGCGAAGGCATTTGATACTGTTCCTCAGAGCCTGATTTAGACGTGTGGAGGACCCCCTACCTTAGGGGAAGACATAATTGAAGTCATCCCTAAGATTCATAATATAATTAACATACATACACTTTCAAAACATCGTGCACTCTTGTGTCTGTCCATTCCACTCATTTCTGCAAAAAATGAAAGCCTCAGGTTACTCGGGTATTCCATTATAGTGAGAGTAGGCCTAAAAGAGTAATAAAAACAAAATAATCAGTATACAACAAATAGTAATTGGTAAAAGTTTATGTACTACAGTGGTATTGGATGCGCATGTTTTTTTGTTGATCATCTATCAGGTTTTTCTATTTTGCTAATGGCTTGTCAATATGTGGAGGCCCCCAAGATGTGGAGGCCCATGGGCAGCTGCCCACTTTGCCCACTCCTAAATCCGGCCCTGCTGTTCCTCATGCAAGATTGTTGGTAAAAGTAGAGCCCATAGTATAAGAGGTCATATAGCTGATTGGATAGTAGAATGGCTGAGAAATAGAAAACAGAGTTAATGGAAATAAGTCTACTTGGAGACCCGTATTGAGCGGAGTCCCACAGGGGTCTGTTCTGGGACCTCTGCTTTTTGTTATCTATATAAATGATCTAGAGAAGGGCCTATCATGTAAAACCTCAAAATTTGCTGATGATACAAAATTAGGCCATGATGTTAAGTCAGTAGCAGGAGCAATGACAATACAAAAAGACTTAGACAAAGTAACAGCCTGGGCAGATAAGTGGGAGATGAAATTTAATGTTGATAAGTGCAAGGTTATGCATATTGGGCCAAAAAATCCAGAATTTGAATACAATATGAATGGAATTTGGATTAAAAATGATGATAAAGAGAAAGACTTGGGTGTCACTGTGACTAACGAACTTAAACCCTCAAATCACTGTATGGTAATCAGAAATAAAGCAAATGCTAGACTCAATCTCATGCAGACACACATTGAATACAAATCACCCATATTATAAAGCAACTATCATTTCATATGTGAGACCCCTCCTCGAATACTGCATTCAATTTAATAGTCCCTATTTGATACAAGATATTGAAAAACTGAAAAAAGTACAGAAACGAGCAACAAGAATGATCCCATCTCTAAGACAATTGACATATAAGGAAAGACTGGCGTATCTAAGCATGTTCTCATTAAAAAGGAGGTGGTTAAGGGGTGATATGATAGAGGTGTATAAAATGATAAAAGGGTTGGATAAGATAGATTTTGAGTCTCTCTTCATTAAAGATCACAATAACCAGACTAGAGGTCATAGTATGAAATTATTTAAGCCAAGATGTAGAACAGATTTAAGAAAACATAGTTTTACAGACAGAGTAATTAAGTTTTGGAACAGTCTGACAGAAGAAGTGGTGACTTCAGATACACTTGATTCTTTCAAAAGAAGGTTGGATAGTTTGATGTTTGCAAGGGACATCTGGTGATAGTGTTTAAGCCCATTTTTCTTGCATGAATGGTACTAGTTTATTTCATATATATTATGTGCATTTGGGTGATAGATCCCACAGCTCAACACAGGTGTTATGGGATATAGGGAGGCAGCATCTTGGGTTAGGGGATACTCTGTCCTTACACACCCTATTTAAAGAGATTCCTCTGCTGAGCAGTGCTCCCCATAGTACTGTGAGATATTGAAAAACTCATGATCTTCACTTGCCCCACAAATACCTTTAAATGGGAGACCCAAAATGGGTGCACACACATTTCTACATTATTATATAGTGTCTACAGCCACACCACTTTTCCTCCTAAGTATATATGACGCGTTCGGTGGAGAAGGGGGCGAACGCCACAAAATTCGAAAAATGAGTTTTTTGTTGTATAATTATCCTTTAAAACCTTTGCTTTACCTATGCAAAAAATTAGATGTTAGTCTGCACTCTTTCACGGTAAAATTTAGGTTTTAATGTATCTCAGAGAAACTCACTCCGCATCATTGCTTCACATTGAACACATCTATCTACTTTCTGGTCACTCGACAATGCCATGTGATGCTCAATTTGGCCAAATTGAACAAAATATAAAAAATAATTACAGCAATATTATTTACACCAAAAAAGATTATGTTACGGCCATAACTACAGCCGTTTCGCAGCGCTTCCTAGTTGTAGAAATGAAACAGGCTGATTTTCTCGATTTTGAAGTCCTAAAAACGTGCATTGTCATTAGGAAATCAACAACTATTAAATTTACAGATGCAAGAAAGTTAATATTTGACTTTCAACACAAAGAAGGCTACGTAATATCTACTGCATACCGCACAACCCCAGATAATAGCCATCCCGTCAGACTGCAGAAAGGGAAAAAATCCTACAGCGTCAGTTTATTCAATCTAGCCCAGCAGACACTGCAACCAAAGTATTCCCAATTGCTGCCAATAACTAAGGAAAAAATAAAGGATCTCAAAGAATTATCAGACCTAATGCCTGCAACTGCAGTGAACTATTATACAAGATTGTTAAAGGAACTGGAAGAAACCGAAACAGTTGAAGCAGGTAATACAACATTCGACGAAGAGGACCAAATAATGGATTACACCAGTTAACATCAGAAGCTATCAATAAATAATAATGTAAAATTTCTTGGCGTTTTATTATATCGACATATTACACAACAATATTTTACTCAAATATGTGTTCAAATTCATACAACATTTCAATAAACCGGAAAAATACAAAGGTTTAAAGTTTACAAACTTTAACTGCATTTTGTGGCATAATTCGAAAATGTTGCGTTCGCCCCTTCTCCACCGAACGCGTCATATATTATAATGTATATGGATGTAAATTGTGACTTGGTCCGCAATTGATATGGACTGTGACTTATTTTTGGTTGGCACGGTACTGGTATTGATGGGTACCATAATGAAATTGACTGGATTCTTTGGATCTGATATATTTGCATGTCAGTTATAAATAGATATAGTGTGTAACATATTTGTGGATAGTAGCCTATTATGACTTTGATCCTCTGGATCCAGAGATTCTATCTTTAGTTTTAAATTGATAATTAATTAGTTTTAAATTGGTACTTAATTAGTTTTGTAAAAATTGGTTATTGCCAATGTACAGGCAGTTTTTACATAGTGGAGCCACCTCAATGGGCTGAATGGCCCCTAGTATGCCCACTATAAAAATTTCTTATGTTTCTTATGTGGATGTGTTCTACCGAATCCTAACCATCAAATGTTTCAACTTTAATCATATATATGTACATAAATTCAGGGCTGTTTCCTCCAGTAGGCAAAATAGGTGACTGTCTAGGGCCCTGCTTCAAAAAGGTGGAGGCAAATGAAAAGGTTTATTGGCAGACTATAGTCCATATGACAAATATTATTAATACAATGAAAGTTCACATACTAAGGATAGAAATACTGGTACAGTCGTGTCGGATCTTATGCGGGTGTTACGTTCCAAAGAGGGTGCATATAGTCAAAATTACCCTTGAAAATCCCTTAAATCACCCATAAAGTACATGGTTAAGTGCCCATATAATGAACGATATGATGATGAAGATGGGTGCTGTACACACTGATGATTAGTCTTCCTCAGCCCCCAACAACACTATTGGGGGATCATTGAGGCTTGATGTTGATCCAGGAAAAGATGCTGTGGCAGGAGATGTAGGGTGAAATTAAATCTTTAAGGTGCCCACTTGTGACTTGTCACCACCCACTTGTCTTGCCACCTGAACAATGCATCTCACTTTATTAGCAATGGTAGGGAAACCCTTGAAATCAATCATGCAGTCACTCCAAAGGGCTCACCAACATCCATTGACTGATTCAGGCTTGATTGCACCCATTGCCTCTTGAATATAAGTGATGTAATTGGCAATGTTGAAGGACTTCCAACACTGCATTACATCAAGGTTGGGATCCACATCCATAGCACTGCGTATCCAGGCAAATGTAAGCCATGTGTACGTTGCCTTGAAACAGCGAATCATGCCTTGGTTGAGAGGCTGGAAGCTGGAGGTTTCGGGGTGGTTGGAGCTAACCACATAAAGTTAAATGCGCGCAAGATGCAACGTGACTGTATATACAGTTGATTAGAAATAATACAGTAATGTCAGAGTTAAGTGGAGCTACAGACAGATGTTTTCATACCAAGAATTCCATAGATTAGAGCAGTGGTTCCCAAACTTTACAAACTGTTGGAACCCTTATAGACTTGTTTTTATTTCATGGAACCCCAACATATATATATATATATATATGTCACAACCATGCGATTTACCATTTCTATGGTTGAACAGTATCCATGTTTGTGCCATTAGAAGTTCGCTGTAAACAGCTAATGTCCCCCCCCCCCCCCCCCACCCCCCCCCCCCCCCCCCCCCCCCCCCCCCCCCCCCCCCCCCCACCCCCTAATGACTTATGCTGTACGTAGAGAGTAAGTCACTCTGACGTCATAAAGTAACTTAATTTCCTTCCATACCTTGAATACTGAATCACGTGTTTAGTATGTGGATATCTTTCATATTCAATGTATGGTAAATTCTTTAATAATAATAATAACGTCACTCTCTATGAGTCATTATTTATATGTTGTGTCCTATCGGTGTTATGCAACCATACTCATTCATACATCCATGTTCCTTCTTGACCGTCGTCCTTTATTAATTTTATTACCTATTACCTATTTTATTACCTATTACCCCTTTGTTTAGTTATGCTCTATCAACTTATCAGTCTATGTTTACTCGTGTCTATATTACGCACACAACCTATTGTGTGACGAATGATATGTGTACACTACTGTGTGCAGTCGTACATGTCTATTGACGATCATGATTACG
Organism: Bathynomus jamesi; assembly: GCA_023014485.1. NCBI lineage: Eukaryota > Metazoa > Arthropoda > Malacostraca > Isopoda > Cirolanidae > Bathynomus > Bathynomus jamesi. The sequence goes on from JAJOZX010002452.1 coordinate 471,574, forward strand.
TACATGTATTCTTTTTGTTTTATTTTCTTTTTATTATTTCACCTCTCGCAGTTGTCTATTATTGCTGAACGAAGGCTCAAATTCCGATTACGTCGTCAAAAGCGAGCCTCTGATTCGAACTCTTCTCTCTTGCCTCTGCTACCAATTTATAACGTTAAGATGTGATGTTATATTTTATAATATACCATATGTTCCCTGCCAGTCTACTGGTTATTATCTACGTAGGCACATCGTTATCCACGTTCTCATTACCTGTACTTACTACTTCTACCTAATTGTCATTCAAATTCCGTTACTTATGTCTTACGTTATCATTAATGTCCGTGTACTTTCAAATGAAAAGTACACCGTATCTTTTCTCCGCTTTCCTCATCGCTGGCTATTAGACTTTCAAACTATAATACCAACCATTCTTCTAATAATATTTGAATAAATTTGGCGTAATCACTGTTAACTATAAATATATATAATTGTCATTAATCCCCTTTAAATTATAAAACAACGGAGAACTCTCCTTCATTATTTAAATTGTGTTACCTATTCAGATTACTTCAGTATTAGATATGTCATTAACAAATTGCTAAATTGTAATTAACAGTACTTAATGTATGTAATATAATGTAACTTTATGTACTTAATGTACTCTGTACATGTCGGTCCCCCGACATTATGTCGCCACCCAAAAGTGTATACTTACAAAATTATATCTTTTTTTGTTAATTTTTTGCTTAAATTATGCTTAACGTCAGAATTCTTTAGCTCTCCAGCTAAGTGGAGCTTACCTTCGACTGCTTTCCCCCAAAATTGAGGCTTATTTATTTCTTGTATTGTAAATTAAATCATTCCTGCTGAGCTCTTGATACCAAGGCTGCACCTCGCCCCCTTTTAATTCCTGTCTGGCCCGTTGTTACCCGAGGTTGCACCTCCCTGACTAAAATAATTCCTGCCTGAGCCGTTGTTACCAGAGGTGGCTCCTCTCTCATCTTAAATTCCTGCCTGAAGCTTAGACCAAGGAGGCCAAGCCTCCTCATTTTAAATTCCTGCTGTAACTCTTACTCGAGGAGGACAAGCCTCCTCACTTTCAATTCCCACCTTAACTATTGTGAAATGGGGTCGAACCTCTACCCGTGTAAATTCCTGCTTGAGCTGTTGTTGTAAGAGGTAAAACCTCTCCCCCTGTAAACTTCTGATTATCAGTGCCTCGTCCTGTATATATTATTTGTGAAAGAAAATTTATGAGTGAACTAAAACTCCAATTTTATAAGTGAAGTGTTTCCATTCATCCCTTTGGGAAAAAAAACAAACTTGGTAGAAACTATTTATATTGATACTCGGATGCTCCTGGCTAAGGCCGAGCTTACCCAACGAGGACCACTTTCGTTGGATTGTCCAAAGTGCATTAACCCTAAAAAGTCGCAAGCGGGCAGAGACTCGCACAACGTATGCGTGACACTGAAGGCCCGCACAACCGATGCGCGACATATATATATATATATATATATATATATATATATATATTAGACTTAGAGCTGTAAAATATTTATTGAGCAACAAAACTTACATACCTTACTGGCGTACCATAATTTGATTCATGGGCTTGTTTAGTGCAGCAGAGTTGTTGAAAATTTGGTTTGGGGTCATTCTATGACAAATCATGCAGTGGTAAAAACCCACACCCTCATAGATTTTGCTTAAATTTGGTTTATAGAATGGTCAATGCTAGTAAATACCAAATTTCAAATATCAGCTCAATCGGAGTTGTGGTTCAAAAGTTATGCTACCCCCTTTTTTGAGTGGGGGGATGAAAACTGGAAATGTTTAAACCACTATAACTCAGTCCCTAATTGACATAGAACAGTGATTTAAAGTGTGTATGAAAGGTAATTACACACACAACAAATTAGCATAAGCAGAAAAAATGACTAAAATTAACAGAAAAAAAGTTATGATACTTTATTCCATTTGAAGGTATCCTGCCCACTTCCCCCCCAAATTACAGATTTTTTAAAATTTTCATATATACAAAAAATGAGTTTCAACTTTATTCTATCAATATATGAAAAGAAATATGTGTATTTGCGTATAAAATAGGTATTTATAGATTTCAAAATGGTTACTTTTACTTAAAAGACTAATGTTTACAAATTCATGCAAAGCTGTTAGGTAATTAATACATTGCAATTTACACATGGTGCAATAATTCTTAATGCTAATAATCTATACCTACTTAAGCTTATATATAGTTAATTTTCAACAGATTTTTATCCTAGTTTTGGTTCCAAACTCCCACTAAGTTCTTGAACTTGCTTTGGATTGAAGGAGTAAATAATCTTAACACCAGGCTTGATATTTGGTGTCGTCATGATAGAAATCATATCACTTTGTTTTATCCAGCAAACATCCTCTTTCATCAGAAAATAATACTGAGTGGTAGATCCTGATGAGGTGAGGAAACTGATTTTATAATCACCATATTCTTCTGAAGTGTCTAAAATAATTCCAAACCAAACTTTATCATCATATTTACAGGCAATATACTGGCCAATTTGATACTCATCTTTTTCAACTAGTTGACTGTCTCTATCTGGTTCAGCCCCAGTACTTATTCTAAACAATTTACAATTATCAGAATCAGATGTCTGATAAGCTTGTATTAAGTTTTCTGACTCTGGTACAAACCTGTGGAAACACCATGTACCTTTAACAGGTAAAGCTTCATTAAACCTACTAGAAAGATTGAATTTATCTGCATGAACCTCCTCCTTTGTAACATACAAACAAATAATTGCATTAAAGTGTTCAGTGCAAAAATCATAGAAAGCGCTTGGTGTTAGAATACAACCAGTATCAGTATGTTGCAAACTAGCCTTTGGTACAACTCTTTTAATAGTTCCTCCAATACCATCACAAGCATTTTTCCCATGACTTGTGGCAAAGAAATTCCACTCAGCCTTCACACCAAAATCCTGTTCATGATAGCATAGATTGCTGAAATTATATTTGTTTTTGTATTGGCTTCCACACCCATCAGAGAAATAAATTACTTTTTGTACGTTGGGGAATTTCTGTTTAATATCCTTCATTAAATATTGCTGAAAAGTGTGAACTGCTGATGTTGAGTGCTCAAGACAATTGCTAATAATAGAGTAACTAGTATGAATTAATTCCTCATCCTTCATGTGACACACCACAAATGGATGGAGGGTCACCTGGTCATTTGTCCAGTGAAAACTTTGTTGTTCATTTTGAGTGATGAATGAATAGTTTTCTGCAAAATCCCCTAGCACAAGTATTTCATCACAGTGAAGATTCTGTTTCATAGTCTTCAAATACTGACTCTGGCTTTTTGCAATGTAGTGGTGCCTAGTAAGAGAAAAATGTTTTCTGAAAGGTGTTCAATAAATCCATCTGGAGAAGCTATATGAGTTTCCAATGTTGATCTATCTGTATTAGTCCACTGAACATATTTGACAGAATCTCTGCTTGTCAAGGAAGATATAGTATTTAAGAAATTAAATATGCCTATGCTACCAGGACATTATTGACATCCATGTAACATGCATGTAGAAGAATTTATATCACAAACACTTTTTTCCATAAGTGTGTAATAGGTAAAGTTTTTCTCTGCAATTGCTGATACCATGAGTTTAGGATTCTGGTGGTGGGTGCAAACACAAACTGAGTGGGTTCCTTTGCCTCCAGCAATTACACACCATTTAGGCCTCAGATTGGCAAAGGTAGAAAACCCTATGCTATTATCATTGTTTTCTTTATATTTTGAATATAATTCTTTTAAATTTCCTAGTAATAGACGTTTTTGCTTGTACTCCTTTTCACCATCTTTATTTCTTATGCTAACACAGTCAGATTTCCCTGCACACAAATGACTGACTTCATCATCTTTGTAGAATTCCTTTATTTCAGAGATAATATCTTCAGTTAGTTTTCTTCCTTTACTGTAGATAGGAATCTGTGGCATAATACCAAATGTATGTTTCAAATGTCTGGCTTTGTCAACCATGTATCTGGTTGCACCAAACAAATCCATTGTCCTAGAAATAGGAAATGGTGAGAGTGTAAGTATCTGAAGCCTCCTTTTGTATGATGATGTAGATTTAAAGTCTTGTACAAGATCACTCATGAGGTTTTTGTACCTATAAAAAAACATAACCCCAAATTACTGTACCATATTAAGGATATAAGTACATGATTTATATTATTCAAGAATTAAGGAAGTACTGTACTTCATGAATTTGAACATATACCAGTATATTTAGTATATGGGATGATGTCACATTTTAGGAAATATAGCTAATGTCTACATATATATCCAAACATGACAACCTATAATACTGTACCTATATACAGGTATTTACATACATACATTAATTGTTCAAAGTCATCTCATTAATTATTTTTAGTTTCTTACCTCTCCAAATCTGCTTCTTTGAGATGCAGTTTACTCAGTGGCTCACCATCATCTTGAACTTCAGTGGCAAATGCAGTTTCCAACTTCCTCGAAGGAGGTTGAAGCTTTTTTGTATTTTTGTGAAACTTTCCACTGCTCAGGGCATCTGAAAAATATTTGAAATATAATTAATTAATAAATATAAGTATGACATATCTAGTGGCAACAATCTGAATTTCTGAATTGAAGTATATTTTTTAGATAATTTCATATATGTATGTATTAGGTATAAGACAACTATATCTGAATTAAATTTCAGCTGACAGTATAAAAATGCATTATCTGTACACACATTAATAGCTAGTTACTTAGGTAATTTCACTAGGGTAACATGAAATTGTTCCAAAGTTGGATTAAGATCTCGTTGAATATCTTTATCCGTTTCAGTACATTTTCTAGGAATTTTTCCTGGGGATATGTCAGGTGAAGTAATCGTACTTTCAGTACTACTAGTTATTGCTTCTGGCAGTCTGAATAATTTTTCAGGTTTTGCGTATTTATTAATTAATTTCAGACAATTTATACAAACTTCTGATTCATCATTGAAATTATATTTAGGGTCACTATTTTCAACAAGCTTTGGAAGTGGCCTCAAGTTTCGCAGAATAGGCTTTTTGTGCAGTTCAAAAGGGTTGCAACAGCGCTTGTTATAGCTTTTATGTGTAGACATTTTCATCAAACACTTTTACTTATTTAAAGCACTATGTGTGTATGTACATAAATCTGTTCAAAATGAAAAAAATATATACATTAAATGAGAACACAGTGAATGCTTTGCGCATCACAGAAAACAAAATAGAGATCTCTCTAGTTAGGCAATAGTTATCCTGGGTAGGATTGCCACTTTTTTAATGTCCACATGGGATTTTTTGTTCAACCAATTTACCCAACAATTGAATGGGGGAAGATATTTTATTGTAGGTACGAGTGTTTTATGTTTAGTTCTTAGAATACTAGTTTAACAGATATGTATTTACATTTTTAACAAGTACACCAATCTATATACCAGAAGTCAATGAGAATGTTGAACAGTTTGTTAGACATTATTCTCTCTCAAGTGAAAGTAGTCATTTTCAAATCTGTAAATACCTATTTTATATGCAAATACACATATATTTCTTTTCATATATTAATAGAATAAGATTGAAACTCATTTTTTGTATATATGAAAATTTTAAAAAATCTGTAATTTAGGGGGGGCAGGACACCTTCAAATGGAATAAAGTGTCATAACTTTTTTTCTGTTAATTTTAGCCATTTTTTCTGCTGATACTAATTTGTTGTGTGTGCAATTACCTTTCATACGCACTTTAAATCACTGTTCTATGTCAATTAGGGACTGAGTTATGGTGGTTTGAAAATTTCCAGTTTTTGTCTCCCCCTCAAAAAAGGGGGAAGCATAACTTTTGAGCCATAAGTCCGATTGAGCTGATATTTGAAATTTGGTACTTACTAGCATAGCCCATTCTATAAACCAAATTTAAGCAAAATCTGAGGGTATGGTGCACTTTTTTTTTTTTTTTGTTGTCGTCATGGAATGAGCCTTTGATGTTGGTCAGTTGTAGGTGCATATCCGCTGCTGCATCCAACTTATTACGGTACTTATTTTTGGTCGCTATATATTGAGAAAATCCAGCCTCACACATATAAGTTGATACAAAGGGGAGAAGATTCTTCAATGCTCATTTTGTAAGATCGGGATATTGATTTAAAAGCTTTATCCAGAAAGACAACAAAGAATCCTTATCAAAAGTTGTTATGTCAGATCAGTGGAAATATCAATTAGCTGCTCTTTTTATTTATTGGAAGATTTTGTTGTTTCAGAATATTCAAATCAATAAATGGGTTGCGCAGCCAGATGAGTGGATCTTGTGACTTTGGAAAATACTTTCTTAATGAATTTCACAATTGTTGCAAGTGTTGAATTATACAAACTTTCATGGTTTCATCAAATATCAGGCCATTCTTATCCAAAAATGTATGTAGATTTGCAAAGCATTCATTCCTGCTTTCCCTTGAGCAAGCAATCCAAAGTTCAACTTTTAGAAGAAATGATTCAATTTTGTCATCAACAATCAAAATGTGGGTGTTGGGACCTTATAATGATAGGTTCAGTTCATTTAATTTAAAAAATATGTCAACAAGATAGGCTAGCTTCTTAAGCCAATCTTCATTATTGAATTTGGAAGACAGAGAAAACTGATGGTCCAGCAGAAATAGTTGAATCTCATCTCGCTATTCATAGACACGTGAAAGTATTTTGCCTTGAGACAACCAACGCACCTCAGTATGTAATAATAGGGCAGTGTGTGTTAAACCCATTTCCTGGCACAAAGCAGAAAACAGTCGAGCATTAAGAGGCCTGGCATTAATGAAATTAACAACCTTAACCACTTCATCCAGAACAGTTTTCAGTTCTTCTGGCATCCCTTTCACTGCTAAAGCTTCTCAATGAAGACAGCAATGTCTACCTTCCGCATCAGGTGCAACATTTTTATGAGAGCTAGTACACCCTTAATTTTACCTGTCATTGCCTTTGTGCCATCTGTACATACGTTTGTGCAGAGCTCCCATCTGATATCATGTTTTTGCATGTAGTTATTTAAGAGTAAATATATCCTGGCTTATTGTTGTTGTTTCAGTGGAATGGCAAAACAACAGGTCTTCCTGCACAGACTCTTCATAAACATAACATACAAATATGAGCAATACAGCTAATCCTGCTACATCCATTGACTCAAGTTGAATACAAAAACCAACAGGGCTGCTTTTTAACCAGTTCACTAGTATTGTTTCGCAATTGCTAGCCATATCCTTAATGTGATGAGAGACTGTGTTGTCTGACAAAGGAACAGTTTCTGCAAGTTTACTGTATTTTTCACCCAACATGCACATCACTATATCCTCCACACACCCCTTTACTAATGATTCTACAATTGTGTGTGCTTTGTTGGCTCTAGCAATGCGATAGCTGACATGATATGAGGCTTCAAGTGCATTTTTATGATCTGAGTAAGCAAATGATTTGAGTATGCTAACTGTCTTGTAATTCATCTCGCTTCCTTTTGAAATAATCAGTGTTTTTCCTTTAAATGTAGCTGCTTAGTTTCCAAATGCTGCTTAAACTTTGCAGGATTCAAGCTACTGTTTGCTAATACTTGATTGGATTCAACACATTGGCCATCAGGATCATTTAAATTTCCAATAGGCATAAATACAAAGTTTATATAGCTACTGTCAAACTTAGGTTTTTAGATTTCATAATTGTTTTACTAGCTTCAGTTTCTCTCACCATTGAAGATGGTTGTACTTTATCCTCTCCATTAACATGTGTAGGCCTATCTCCACTTTCATTTTCAGTGCAATTCCATTCATTTGTTTTCACTTCCAGATGTTTTTTCTTTTAAAGTAGGCATCTAGCATTTCAACCATTTCTCCATTTTACCAAAATTATGCTAGAAAAGTCAGTTACAGATTTTAGTGATGAACACAATACAAATTTTTACACTGAAAACACTTAAGTAAATAAAGCCTATCAGAAATTAACTTGACAGTGCACCATGCCAACGGCTATAGTTATACTGATTGGTTCGCAATTAATTACAAAACAAGTGCACATCAAATCAACTGGAAACTTGGAAAATTTTAATTATAGCAGAAACATATTGCTCAAAATTAATTACAGTTAAATTCTCATGAGTAAAATATATATATTAAAATGTCATAAATAATATGACAAATTTTAAATACTATGACAGAATTTATATATTTTAAAACAGTACTAATAGAACCAGTCTTTTATAAAATCATTAAAATTAAAATCTGCAAAATTACACTTTTGCAGAAGCCGAGTAGCAAAAATTTATTTACATATACTTAGCAAATTTTAATTTTAGCGAAAAATATTTAGTGATCCTAAATCCACGATGGTGCCATTTCAAGTCAGAATAAGAATATAAAATATTATTTAACAAAAATCCACAAGGTAAAATTATGTATAAATATTAGGACCTTAATTAGACCTTAATATTAAGACCTGATTAGACTGATTAGAAAACACGTCACAGAACCCTTGTTAAGCCTCCATGGAACCCCAGGGTTCCACAGAACATGTTTGGGAACCACTGGTTTGGAGGATAAATGGCAGGACTCATGAATAGCTTGGATAATTGGGTTGATTGATTTTTTAATTCTTTGTATTAGACTGTATTGAGCATGTTTTGTTACCTCCGGGAAGCTAGGGACATTGAGGGCAGCAAACATTTGCGAAGCTGAGCATCTTGGGGGTAATTTATGTAAGAGTCTAAAAGACCTGTTGTACAGCAAATTTAGGGTTTTGCCAGAACCTTTTTTATAGTTCACCCATAGTTGTTGTCTGTATATATTATTGCAGAAAGTATGAAAGAGAGCGTCTTTAGCTTCGCCTGTACAGAACTGAAAGTTCCTTATAGTCATATTTGCTTTAGCATGAAGGCTTTGAGATTGTTTTCTTATATTTGAGTCATCACTCCAGGAGCTGGTAATAGTTTGACCCAAATACTTGAACTCTTGTACTTCCTCAGTTACTTCACCTTTCATTTTAAACTTAATATCAGCTGGCTGATTACAGCTTTTAGGATGAAATTGCATATCCTTAGTTTTTGTAACATTAAAAAGAATATCATTATTCTGCGAATACACTTCGCAGACTTTTAGTAGCTGATCCAGACCTTTAACAGAGGGACTTATTAAGACCATATCATTGGCATAAACTAAGTTATTTATCCTTGTGTTATCTATACAACATCCCACTGTTGCCTCATTAAGTAAAGCCATTAAACCATCAATGTACACATTAAATAGCATAGGGGGGAGCAAGGAGCCTTGGCTTCTCTTCAGGGTGACAAAACATTTGGATAGTATATTGCCCCACCTAATGGTAAAAAATTGGTGGGAATACCAAATTTTCAATAAATTTAATATGTACATGGGAACATTCCTGTTTTTCTAGTTTAATAAGTAAAATATTGTGGTTCACTCTATCATATGCCTTACTTATATCTAGGAAACAGCTATAAATAGTTGAATTACTGTCAATGTATTTAGATATTGTTTCTTTAAGTACATAGATACACAGGTCAATTGAGTGGGACCTTTTAAACCAAACTGATTAGATGTCCATAGGAAATCATTTAATTGGAGTAACAAGAGTTTTTCTAGTAGTTTTGAGAAGCAGGAAGTGACAGCAATAGGCCTGTAATTATTGCTCAACAGAATGTCTCCATACTTATTTTTGACCAGGGCCAAGATATATACCTTCATGAACTCTGCAGGGATATAGCTATGAGTAAGCATGGTTGATAAGTAGGGTTGGCACTCAAAATCCCAACCCAAAACCCACTGGAATTTTCAGTGGGTTTTTGGTCTGAGATGTTTATTTTAAAATAATTGAAATTTTTCTGATTGCTACATTGTTCAGTTCTAGCTAATTAGAATGCTTTGGCATGTTGATTATTTCAAGTAAGCTGACTTATAAAACAATTCTTAAATTATGCAATGTGTTAAGTAAAGATTATGAAAAATTGAAGAGTTATTAAAAAGGATTTGCACCCATTGTGAACACTATGGGCAATTATTGGATCATTTGACATATTGCTCCAACCATCTTCAATTAAAGTTACAGTAGAATTGACTAAGTCTTTTTTTCATTGAATCTAGTACTTCATTATTCACTTTGATTTGCAAGTCATCAGATAACTTTTTCTGCTTGGAGGACAGCAGCCTGGTCTTAAATTTTGGACCCATTTAATAATATATTCTTTATTCTCTACAACTACAAATGGAATATTTGCTGAAAAGAAAAATCTGGCCATTTGCAAAGCTAGTCGTTCTTTTTTATCTACAGTTGTTCTAACCACATATGGCATTATCTGACCTTGTGTTTTCTTGGCTGGAGTAGAATGAGAAAATGGTATGGAAGATTCAGAAGTGGTTGAAGTGAATGAAGTCTCACTACTATGAATTGTAGTGTCATCATGAACCAGGCTTTCATATGATTTGCTTGAAGGTCTACTCTCAAAACTGCCATGTCATGTGCAGGAAGAGGAGTTGCTGATGTAGCTGTATTTGTAAGCTCATCTGCTTCATCATCACAAGCCTGTACCCATTTTTTATTGTGTCAATCTAAGCAATGTTTCACTTATTCTATTTTTTTCAAAAAGACACATCTGCAGTATTTGTACAGAACTCTATTTAGTTGGTCATTCAACATTTCTACTTCATCTCATTCAGCAGCTTTAAGTTTGCCACCAGTATGTGCAGGTGTAACCTTAGGCATTATTAAATAGATATTAACTAAAACTGATCTGAAAAAAAGATGTGCAAAAATAAGAATAATGTCTACTCTCTAGGCCTGTAAACAAATTGTAATAAAAATTCAGAAAAACACACTACCATGTTGATTCAAAACAGAAGAAAAGCCACACTTTGTTAAATGAAAACACAATATGTTTTGACAGCACACTGCTGGATCCTGTTTCCTTAAACTTTGCAACAAGTCTGCTAACACAACTCTGTGTTATTGGTTTGCAGTCTGTTAAATTCAGCAGTGGCCTCGCTTTGACTCCAATTTTCTATGAGTAGAATGATCTGGATTTGTTCTTCCTTGCTCACAGACATTATGGCCTGTAGAAAGAGAAAAATATGGATTATGGCTTGTAGAAATAAAAAAGTATGAATTTCTCCTATGATGCTGGACTTATGGGACACCCTGTATATATATATTGTAGTGGGGTTGTCTTGACTAACATCTTGTTTTCTTCTTGTTTCAGGATTGGCCACTATGTAACCCCCATGTTGACGGAGTTAGTTTTGCTTAATGCCTGACTAGCTCAGTAGTTTTGTTTAGATCCATTTTGATCTTGTTTTTTGATTCTGGTATCAGTAAATTTCGCTTTCAATTTTTAGAAAAGAAAAACCTCATTTTTCAAAGTCACAGTTGGCTTGCGCTTGTGGAAGTTCTACCCTGCCAACTCAATTTGTTAAGAAAAAGAAAATTCAAGAAAAACAGAGTGCCTTGTGATAATGGACATTGCCTGTGCATAACGGTGTGCAGGTTAAGGTATTGCTAGGACCAATAGCTTCAGGTTTTGCTTCCATGGCTTAACTATAATAGATAGGTGTGATTGGATTGACCTCAAGTCTAGCTTAAGGATGTTAGGTTCAGTGAGGTCTATTGTGTTGTCTAATTGTACCATTCTAGCATAGGTTAAGTTTTTTTTATCTTTTTCTGGAAATTCCATTTTTGTTGTCCAGTATTTTTGTCATTGTAATTGTAAGCACCATTGTATAGCATACCCTTTCAGGGTTTTTGGATTTCCGGTTCTTGATCTTAAGCCATGTTTAGACTCAAGCTCATAACCCATCCTAGCTCTTGTAAATAATTCAAGTTAATTGCTAATAAACCCTTAGAATTCTACCAACTAGTTTTTTTTTTCAGCCTTTGTCCTTATAGACTGGGGTCGTTACTTTCAAGGATTTCCTTGTGACAAGCCCAGGGTCCTTGAATCAACAATACCTCCAAATTCTCTTTATTAAACAATTCAGAGGGTAATATCTGCTTTTCTCATCCAGCCACATTTGGTTTACTTCACGATCAGTCTGCTAAAATCTTGCTTGCTTGTTGTGTATAAGTACAACCATATTCAGTTGAGGTCCTCAAGTATTGCTGGGTGTACATTGCACCCACCTTTCCTGAAGCCAGGGCTTTCCAGGTTCTCAAGTGGACCCGACTCAGACACAGTGTTAATCTTTGGAGATAGCTAGTGGGTCGAGTCCATTTCTTGGTTCAGCAGTGTGGGAGTCTCGTTTGCCCCTTAGTCACAGTCAGTGGAGGTGAGAAAAACTTCACCGCCTGGGACCTTCCTTTTTCCCGTCATCAAGAAGTAGCCAAGTTACGCTATTTTATTTATTTCATTCGCTTTCCCCGCAACAATATGATGAATAAAACCATGAAGGAAAGGAAACACAGAGTGGTGCTCAAGCGCTTTCATTTAATGACCCCCAGGAACACTGAAGTAAATAAAGAATTCAAGACTATATGTAGGTTACAAAAAAAAATATATACGGTGCCCGCGAAAAGTATCCGATCACTCAAGAAAATACAATATTTTCCTTTGATATTCAGAGACACGTAATTCACTTTCTATTTGTTCTAGCGACATCTGGTAACTTTGAGGTTGCTCGCTGATATGAGAGCTATCCAACGCATTCTCAAATTAGTGTTCTGGTAGCCTTCGTTGCGGGTGGCTGTGTCTCAAATTTGTCAGATTTCACTGTTTGTGTAAATTTCTTGATATTTTTTTTTTTTTTACAGAAAGTGGTGTAAATAAAATTTATATATAATGTGTGCTAAAAAACAACTTAAGAGTGATTGTCGAGGTGCTATTGTTGCTTTGCATGCATGTGGGAAATCACAGAGACAGATAGCTAAGGAATTAAACATATCCCAAAGTACCGTTAATTTATGGGTTTCACGGGCTAAGAACAATGGTGGCCTAACCACGCCAGTCCCTAAAAAACGATCTGGCAGACCGAGAAAAACAAATTCGCGAACAGACAAACTTATGAAACGTTTAGTATTGAAAAACCCAACAATAACTGCGAAAGAAATAAAATTTAATATGAATAATTTGTTATCTGGTGTTTCTGAACGAACTATCCAGGAGCGGCTCCAAAAAGAACTCGGATTACCATCTCGCCATGCTGCTAAGAAACCGTTCATTAATGAAAAAATGCGTAAAAACGTGTCGCATTTTGTAAAAAATACATTCATTGGACTGTTGATGATTGGAAGAAGGTTTTATTTAGCGATGAGTCAACATTTTTGACATTCAGAAGTTGTCCAAAAAAGGTTCGCCGGCCTATTGGCTCAAATAGGATGGACCCTAAATACACCCTAAAGACAATGAAACACCCTCCAAGTGTGATGGTTTGGGGTTGTTTCGGTTACTATGGGCGTGGAAACTTATATTTTCTTCCGAAGAACACAACTATGAATGGTGCACGGTATTTAGCAATGCTACAGGATAAACTTCCAATGGCAATGGCAATCCAAAGGACAAAAACATACATGCATGATGGTGCACCATGTCACAGGGCCAAAATAGTGACAAAATGGATTACTGACAATAAATTTGATATTTTGGATTGGCCTGGTAATAGTCCAGATCTCAATCCGATAGAAAATCTGTGGCTAATAATAAAAAATAAGGTTGAATGCCACGACACTGGCTCAGTCGAAAAATTACAAGAGGCCATCAAAAAGGTATGGTGCAAGGAAATATCAGTGGAAGTTTGTCAAAACTTGATTAAATCCATGCCAAAACGTCTAGAACAAGTCATCCAAACCAAAGGACAGATGACAAAATACTAATATAAGGTTAGTATACATTTAAACATTGTTTTTTATGTAAAAAATACAAATTTCAAGGGTGATCGGATACTTTTCGCGGGCACTGTATATATATATATGAAAATTATTTCACGAAGGTAACACGTTCATCATATATATATATACTGTATAATAAATATAGAAATAAAAATTGTGGGAGGAGCATACACATTTGTAAGGAAAACTACCAATTTTAGCAGTTTGCCCGAATTCAACAGATCAAATGGATTGTTTACAACCAATTTTATACATAATGCCTGAATGATATGTCACAAAAAAATAAAATAAAAATTGTAAGAGGAGCATACAATTTTGATCATTTTATACTTATATATATATATATATATATATATATACATATACATATACACACCCCGCAAGGGGGTTCTAAGCTCGTGCTCTTGAGTGCTCTTTGTGCTCGTTTGTACGTGCTTGTTCCTGGAGGTTTCACGTGCGCCCTCCCGGCCCTAGCACCCAAGGATGATGGGGCTCGACCCTGTAGTCCTTGTCATCCTTGGTCTTTTTCCACTTCGACTGTCCCCTCCACCCTTTCTTTTTCCTCTGTCTTTCCTCTCCTTTTTCTTTGTTTTTCCGCTGAGATATGCCCTTTAAATAGAGGCGAATCGGTTCTTCCTGAACTAAAAAAAAAAAAAAAAAATATACATATACACATATACACACACACATACACAGTGGGTTTGCAGCATACACACACACACATATATATATATATATGTATAAGTTATATAGTATATACAAGGGAAAATTACCAAAAGTTTAGCACTCTGCCCTTCTTGGCTAAATCCATTCTGAATGAATTCAAAACAATGGGATCGAGTTGAAAAAGACCTTTGCTCATGTTAAAGTTATAAATCAAAAATAAAAATAAATTGAAAAATAAAAATTGTAAGAGGAGCATACAATTTTGGTCATTTTATACTTTCTTATATACACACACATATATATATACACACACACACACATACACACATATATACACAAGGGAAAATTACCGAAGGTTTAGCACTCTGCCCTTCTTGGCTAAATCCGTTCTGAACAAATTCAAAACAATGGGATCGAGTTGAAAAAGACCTTTGCTCATGTTAAAGTTATTTGTAAGTTGAATAATAGCAGACTGAAGCATTATTCTAATCAATACAATGGGATAACTCTGACAAATGGACAAAAAGGTCATTGGATGACTGTCCCGTTCTAACGGAATGTTGATGCTGTTTTACATGACTGTGTAAATCCTTTTCTGTCTGACCAATGTAAAAGGAATCACATTGTTTACAACCAATTTTATAGATAATGCCTGAATTACTAGTAGGGCTATTTTTTACTGATATTTTTCAAAATATTGTTATATGAAAATACTACATTAATATCCAAAAGTTTAAGTACATTAGCAATGCCTAAAAAGCCTGGGAAAAATGGAAGTACTAAAATATTCTTTGACAAAGTGCAAGTGTTATTATTCACACGATAGAAGGTTTTGCCACTTTAGAAGTGGAACAAGACAACTCAATCCCATTTTTGGATGTGTGTGTACATAAGGTTATAACTTTTTTACAACCTAATATTCCTGTACTTTAATTCGATTAACTTTTGCCTAAAAACAAAGAAATGAACTTTCATTTTAATATCTTTTTAGAAAAGGTCACCCCGAAATCAAAAAATTGATTATTGCATACGTAACTTTATTGCATATTCCATGTAATATAATAAAAGAACTCACAACATAATCGTTATAATACTTGTACATATATTACTACTTATTGCTTAGAATAAACCGAAGTTGCAGTTTGTTTTTGTTTCTGCAGGCAGCATACAGTTCCTGCATAACTTTGATTGCACGTTCTGCACACTGATTACTTCTTGGTATCTTGAGTGGGGATGGCTCCTGCTTCCAGTGATTTTCCAATGAGTTCAATGCTTTTTTGTAAGGTTTCAATATTTCTGACAAGTTCTTGAAGTCATTTTCATTGTACATCTGATTAGTAAACCAATATTCTGCCCAGTTGTATGAAATGAATCTGCATACCTTCTCCAAAGTCTTCCTTGTTGTAGGTATAAGAATAAATGCAAAGATAGCTAGAATGGCTCTTGAATGCCACCTTGCATTGCTGATGTTTGGAATTTTCTGAAAGTTAATCAAAGGAAAATTCCCTTTTTCTTCAAAGAATCTAAACACCCATGTTAGATGGTACAAAAACTTAATATCATCTCTCCATCCTGATTTCTCAAGGACCTCTTCTGTTCCATTAACAAACTGTGCCTTTAGTTCCTCATAATTTTTCACCAGTTGGGATACAAATGGATATTCGATGTTTGGAGAACTGGTGTTAGCACCAAGATCTTCGTCCATTACCAAACGGAGAATCCTGTCCAGAATGTGATGCTGACAACTTATAAATTGTGGTTTGCAGATACCCTTCTCTGAGAACATTCGTTGCAATCAGGGTTGTGGAGTTGGTCCAAAATTTTCCGACTCCGACTCCACACATTGTAAAAATTTGACTCCGACTCCAACTCCACACATTGTAAAAAATCTAAAAATCCGACTCCGACTCCTCACATTTTAAATATACGACTCCGACTCCTCTAGTGTTTCACTCTATAATTATCATAATAATAAGACATTTCATCACCACCACACTAAGTGTGAAATTTTATATTTTATATTTTATATTTAAATAAATATTAATTGTATATTCTGAAAATGTAAAAAAAAAATATGAAAAAAACTTAATCTAGGGGCTATCAATGAATAAGGTTTATTGACCAAAAAAACTAAATAACCTAAATGTTAGTATTTAGGATTTAGAAATTAAGGGTGACACAGGACACAGAAATTGGAGTCGGAGTCGGAAGTTTTTTACCGACTCCGACTCCGCCCTGAAACATGCGACTCTCCGACTCCACGACTCCGACTCCACAACCCTGGTTGCAATTTGACAACAACTCCACTCTTTTTCCCAGTGTTAACACTTGTTGTATCAGCAACGATCATCTTTATTGCATTCCATAAGGTGTATTCATCAATAACTTTTGCAATTCCTTCAGCAATAGTTTCAGCCTTGCCATCTTTCAGACGCAATGCATCCAATTTTACTTCGGTTCTTTCATTTTTAAGTACCACTACTTGATACTCATTTTCCTCAATGCGCTTTCCATCAAAATGTAAAGACCACTCTTCCATCTGTAAATTTTCAATCATTTCCTCCAATTTAGCAGCCTCTTTGTATGCTGACTTGTAAATTGCTGCTTGACTTGGTGTTGGAATGTCAATACCATCAAGTGACAACTGTTTGCATATTTTAGCGGCTTTACTTGTTGATACTCCTGTGGATGTCACCAAGTTGGTTGCAACTTTACTTTTGTTATGTCTTCTGGTTGGTGGAGTAATACTCTCATCTTCATGCTCGCTCTCTTCAGATTCAGTACCACTACCACCAGATACATGATTGTAAGATGTTGATGCTGATTCAACAGGCAATTTTCGTCTCTTTGAAGGGTGAATCGTTTCTTCACTTGCAACTTGACCTGTAGAGTACCCCACTTCTCCTTTGCTTTCCACTTGAAGGTGGTACAGTCGTTTGTCTTCCGAAGATAACCATTGGCCTTTTACTTTAGTGATATCAAAAAGTTCATTCAGGGCATCATATTTTCCCCTCCTGACACATTCATCATAAGTCTTCATCACCTTATCAAGCTTTGCTCGTATTACTTGATCTGACACATGTGGAAAATTCAATTTATTCTTCCATAATTTTGTAACTTCTTTGGAAATTTCCACTATTTGCTCCTTTCTTCCTTTGATTTCTGTTCCAAGAAACTGGTACCGTCCAATGATTTGGATTTGGAGTGGCATTCTGCATTTTTCTTCTAGTGAAGATTCTTCTAAAGGCACACTTCCTCTTCTTCTATGTGACTGCTGGAATCTCACCAGATTATTGGTCCAGATATCCTTGTTCTTCTGTATGGTAGTATCACTTTTCTTGTGTGACATTATATTGCTTCTGAAACAGATATAAAAAGGTATTAAGTTGATTTGTTTGTTTATATATATATTATAAGCACACCGGACAAAAAATTAGTCACCCCTAATAGCACCGATAGTAGGAAGTTCAAGGTCACACAGAGGGTGCTGATGTAGCATTGGTAAGTGACAAGTAGTGGTGATGTAGCACACAGGATCAGATCTGTTTCGTGAGGTGGTGAAGAACAAAGTGTGTGTTGGATATAGTCTGCGAAATGGGTCGTGAGGCAGACGTTACTCAGTGGCAAAAAGGAGCCATCGTGTTTGGCAGAGCCCACGGACACAAAATGTCTGAAGTAGCCCAATTTGTTGGTGTGTCAATGCGTACTGTCCAGCGAGTTTACAAAGAGTGGTGTAGTTCGCAATCAACTGACAATCGACGGCGCAACTGTGGCCGGAAAACAATTCTCGACAATAGGGGCTGCTGCCATGTTTCTCGTCTAGTAACTGCAAATCGTTTTCAAACCAGAGAACAATTGCTCCAAGAAACCAATGAGGTTCTCCAGCGACCAATTTCCGAACGGACATTGCGACGAGAACTGTATGCGATGGACATCTGGAGCAGGGTACCACGGAAGAGGCCGCTGTTAACAGCAAGTCACAAATTGGCACGTTATAAATGGGCTCAGAGGCACAAAAACTGGACTGTGGCAGATTGGAAACGTGTAATTTGGTCCAATGAGTCCTGTTTTTGTTTGTTCTCCAATGATGGGAGGAGTACATCGCAGGTCCAATGAAGCCTTTAATCCTGAATGCGTCGAAGGTGGTGTTCAGGCTGGAAACAGAAAGTGAAGCGCAGGAATAGACACCCACGGACTCTGGCGGAACTTTGGGACTGGCTGATGAACGAGTGGCAGCAAATCGATGTTCAGTACATGCAGAACCTCGTAGAGTCTCTGCCTCGCCGGATTTGTGCAGTTATCAAGGCCAGAGGCGCCGTCACACGCTATTAGGTACATTCTGAGAGGGGTGACTAATTTTTTGTCCGGTGTGCTTATATATATATTAATGTAATATATAGAAATAATATAATAATTAGAGGGCAGATTTTTAGGTGAAAAAATATGACCAAATATTTATTTTTTAGGTGATAAAATTTTGGAAAATATTTTTAGAACATCCATAGAACGTCTCACGAAAATATTTATCACCAAATATTTTGGGCTCTATATATTTTTTGAGTTTGACTCCCCTCTACAAAACATTCTGGATACGCTTTTGTTTACGTGTTAAAATGGAAGAAAAATTCAACAAATTATTATGGTTAATAAATTTTAAAAATGTTCCGGAATGTTCAAGAGTGCAGAAGCGAATTCCACATTTCGCTACATTTTTTAATAAAGCGAACATATTACAAATAATAAAAGCTTACCTCAAGTTGAGTTGAACTGAACAGTTGAGTAACTATTGCGCAATACTGGACACAAGTGATTCGGTTGATTTCATTTCGTGCTTTTATACAATTTGCGAGTGCATGAAGAACAATGTCGTGTGTTCTAGAATTTTCTTGTATGGGTGGATTGATATTAGCCATCGAATTTGAGCACCGGAAGTGATTTTTCGGGTGATCTCACGATATATTAGCGTACTGAAAAATTTGAAAATTTTTTTTAGGTTAAAACCTAAAAGTCTGCCCTCTAATAATAATATATTTATATACTTATGAGTAGTAACGTAAATATATGGTTATGGTGATTCAAACTTTTGATTTGGGGGTGACTTTTTTTAAAAACTGAGAGGAATTAGGGTCTTTTTCATTGTTTTTAAGCAAAAGTTCATCGATTTATGATACAGGAGATCTTTTATTTGAAAAAAAGTCTAAAAGTTATAACCCTAGTGTACATAGGGAAAGCCCAGGTTTTAAGTTTAGTATCTATTTGAAAAAAACAAACAATTTGTCCTACGTACACTTTTACTCTGGACATGACACCCCCATTAAGAAGGCCATATTTTCTTCAATGTTTCTCCATGCTCTTAGGATCACCAGTCCGGAATACATCAATGCGTATTATGGAATCTTGTCTTAACAAGGCAAAACAAACCTTCTGTTGTGTGAATAATAACACTTGCACTTTGTCAAAGAATATTTTAGTACAGTACTTCCATTTTTCCCAGGCTTTTTAGGCATTGCTAATGTACTTAAACTTTTGGATATTAATGTAGTATTTTCATATAACAATATTGTGAAAAATATCATAGTAAAAAATAGCCCTACTAGTAATTCAGGCATTATCTATAAAATTGGTTGTAAACAATGTGATTCCTTTTACATTGGTCAGACAGAAAAGGATTTACACAGTCATGTAAAACAGCATCAATATTCCGTTAGAACGGGACAGTCGTCCAATGACCTTTTTGTCCATTTGTCAGAGTTATCCCATTGTATTGATTAGAATAATGCTTCAGTCTGCTATTATTCAACTTACAAATAACTTTAACATGGGCAAAGGTCTTTTTCAACTCAATCCCGTTGTTTTGAATTCGTTCAGAATGGATTTAGCCAAGAAGGGCAGAGTGCTAAACCTTTGGTAATTTTCCCTTGTATATATACAGTATATTTGTGTGTGTGTGTGTGTGTGTGTGTATATGTATATAAGAAAGTACAAAACAACCAAAATTACATTAATCCCCTTTTAAACTAATAATTTACCTAGTAATTATGAAGATCCTTTTTCTTGATTTCTTTTAAATTTTCTCTATGAAGTTTTGTGTTTTGAATTTTAGCTTGAAGCTGAGCTTCATCTTTAACTGTAGGAGCTAGATCAGTTATAAGCTTAATAGCCCTTTCAGCACAATCATTGATAACCTTCAAATTACTCACAAACTCTTCCATTTCATTATAGTTTGGATCTGAGCACCATTCTCCCACTTGCTTTGACAACCAACAACTTTCTAAATTCATGATTTTAAAGATTTTCCATGAATTAGGTCCTATCAAATCCACCAGATATATATCTGGGTGTAGTTCTGGAACTTCTGGCTTTCCTATAATAATTTCGTCTGGAACTTCAGTTCCTAATAAACGAGCTGCGATACTTGCTTTTGTATTCTCATCTAAAGTTTTACTAAAAAGAGATAAAACTACAAGTTCTTGACTTAAATACCACTTGTCTTAAGAATGCATCTACTGCAGCAATAGAAACTTCTGGATCTACTTCCTGCCAGACATTAACTAATTGCTTATAAAATTGGAGGTTGTTGAGTGGTGCTTCTGCAGCTAATGGGGTCTTTAGCCAATAAGGGCCATAAACTAAAGATGTAAACTTGACAAATCTTCCAAATGATTCTTTTACTTCTGGTTCATAGTTAAGCTGATCTCTAAATAAGACAAGTTTATTTGAATACAGCTGAGGTGCCATGAATCTAGCTCAATGGCATGCTCCTGGTTTATGAAGATGTATCTTTGAATGCCTGTGCCCCAACAATAAACCATTTAATTCTAAATATTCTAAGTAATCATCTCTGAAATAATTTTTTTTCTCTAATAAAGAATTATAAATTATATTTGCACTTTCTTTAATATCCATCAACAAAGGCTCAGTTATATTTATTTCTTTAGTTTGGGATAATGTTATTTTGGATCAGCTTTTCGAAAATTCTTCAAATATGGGATAATTGGGACCAGTGCTTTTTCCAAAGATGCATTGCCAAACAGATTTTACAATAAGTTCACCAATGTGGTGATGGCATGCTAAATATAATAATGGTCTATTCAGATTTCTTTCTATATAAATGCAAGCTCCTTTGTTAATACCTGTGTTTGAGGCTGTCGTGTCAAATGACATACAGTACCTCTCACCTTTCCTGTGACCTACCAATCTGTAAGGAGCTTGAATGTAGCTTCAGACATTTGTTCACCAGTAGCATTTTGAATAATAGGTATCCCCAAAATTTTATCAATATCAGGAGATCCAGTAGCAGCAACAGCAAGCCTTTCTAAGCTTAAAATCTGTTTTGAATCCCAATGGACAAGATGTTGTTTTATATTGGTATTTTGAAATAATTCTTTGACTTCATTTTCAGTTTTTACCCTATTTTCTTGTGTTGCTGTATGAGTAAATGTTTTTGAAACTGCATAATTATTTAGGTCTCCACCACCGGCTCTAATTAAAGCAGAAATTATTAATGTAGCTGTTCTAACAGATACATTTCCTCTGTCTGTAGCACTGGCTACAATAGACTCTTTAAGTACATTTGTAGGTAGGTAGATAGGCTTTTGTTGTTTAGTTGTTTTTAGTCTTTTATTGAGGTAATCCTAATTGTTAGAACCAGGGTTGTGGAGTCGGAGTCGTGGAGTCGGAGTCGAATTTTTACAGTGTGTGGAGTCGGAGTTGGAAAATTTTGGACCGACTCCACAACCCTGGCTATAGCCACTAGGTTAAGAAGGGTTATTCAATTTTAAGTAGGACTACTACTGGTTAGACCTTAATTATGTTTAAGAGAATCTTTTTCATTTATATATATATACACGGTGAACCAAAAGTAGGTGGACAGTAGGTTGAATACGGTTTGTGTTATATTATATTATAACTATGGTGTTCATTATAACTATGGTGTTTGTGTTTTATTATATTAAATATTATAACTAAATTTATTTAAATTTTATTTTGTATTATAGTATACAAAAAATTAAATATGTATTCTCAAAATAAACGTTATCATTTACTGTCCGCCTACATTTGGTTCACCCTATATATATATATATATAATATATATATATATTATTGGAAAAAATAAAAATCCCTTAATATGATAATATCTACAAGTCAATATCCTTCTTAATATTTGAATGTTCCCTTATCCTAGAAAGTAACCTGACGATTCATGTGGTGGTGATGAAATGTCTTATTATTGGGTCATTCTCTGTCAGATCAACCAGTGCCTAACACCCTCATCTCTCAGATTTTGCTGAAATTTGGTTTATAGGGAGTTTGTGGGCCCTGAATCCATTTCTGAAATTATAAGGTCAATCCGACCAACGGTTCAAGAGATATGACCTCAGGAAATTTGAGGTCACTTGCGAGGTCACTAACATTTGGCGACCCATAACTTGGGTAATAATGGTCACAATTATATAAAAGTATATATATTTAGAATCAGAAAACGACAAGGAATCCAAATATGCAAGTTTTATAACTCTAGGTTGAAAAATAAAACAGTTACACTGTAACCAAAATTTGAGGTCATGATTTGACCTCTGGGGTATCAAATGAGAATTTTTTTTTTAAATGTAAAAAATGAAGGCATAGGCATTGGCTATTAGAATCAGCAAAAAAAAGTTTGTTTATGTTAGTATTTTTCATGTAACTAACATATAAGTGAACACCATATTCATAAGTTGTGCGTCAATTCTACCTATTTTTTCACACTTAAGCTCATAATTTGACCTATAGAAATTAAAATTACATTTTTTTATAGATATAAAAACAAAGGCAAAAAATGTAAAATTGTATTTCACTGCTAATCTACACTGGCAATAATAGTTATAATAGTGAAAGGGGAAGACCTACTTAGAGGATTCATGTGCTAGCCTAATACAATTTTTGCATGCTCGATGCTCTCATCAATTTCTTTTTGTGGAAAAATGTATTGAATTCTGCTGCCTCCTCTTAGGGTAGGACAACTCATTACAGTTAATATATGATGTCCTGGCACTGCACATGAATCCTTGTTTGATGGATAATAATATGCACTTGATCCTGATGACCCAGAGGGATGCAGAAAGTTCACAGTGAAATCATCAAACTCTTCACAATATTCCTCCACAATTCCATACCAAACTTGCATGTCATAAATGCAGCCAACATACTCTCCTGGTTTGACACATTTTAGGTTACCAAGCATTGCAGGTTCATTAGTAAAATGACTTTTCCTTATTCTTTTCTTTTCTCCAATGCCACTTGAAATGGGATACACCATCAGTTCTTCCTTGTTTAGGGAAACAAATCTATGATATTTCTGAGTTCCAGGAATAGCCCTACTATCCTTGAATTGATGTTCCAACCGTTCTTCTGCATCTTTCAAATCAGCTGTAGTTACAAAGAAAAAATTTAACTTTTTGCTCAAGTTTTCTTCACAAAACTGAAACATGTGTTCTGGTGTAAGAATTTGCCTCTCTGTAGTTCTCTGCAAACTGGCATGAGCAGTAGCTCTTTTCACTGTTCCTCCAATCCCATCACATGCATTTTTGCCATGGGATGTAGCAAAGAAGTGCCATTCACAAGACAGACCAAAATCCTCTTCATGGTAACAGAGATTTGTGAAGTTGTATCTGTTCTTATATTGGCCAGCACATCCATCTGAGAAATAGTGCACCTTCTTCAATTGTGGGCATCTGAATTTAACATATGTCATAAGCTTCAATATGAATGAGTAAACCATTATAGTGTTGTGTTTTACTGATGCAGATAAGAAACAGACACTAAAATGGCTAAGTTCCTGGTCTGCAGATGATCTATAATAGATGACAAAAGGGTGAACTGTACACTGTGAATTGTCCCAGTGAAACCCTTGGGCAGCATCCTCCTGGACAATGAAAGAATAATTCTCAGAGAAATCACCTACTATAACTACCTCGCTCTGAGGTGGTAGTGTTTCTTTCAACTGCTTGAAGTACTGTGATTGTTGCTGAGCAACAAAGTGATGACGAACCATGCGGGATATTTTCATGCTTAGGGATGATAAGTATTCATGAAGTGGCTCCACCTTATCAACCATTGTACAACGGTCAACAGTCACCCATTGCTTGTAAGATATTTCATTTGGAGCTGATTTCACACTGTCAAGTAACTCAAGAAAATCCAGGACACCCTCTTCTCTTGGGCAATCATTGCAAAGTTGCATCATGCAAGTCTTTCTTTCTGTACTGCAGACACTGTAATCCATAAGATCCTTGTATGAAAGACCTCTTTCTCCCAATGCAGCCAGCTGCAATTTTGGATTTTGATGGTATGTGCAGACACAGACAGAATGAGTCCCACCACTACTGGCAAGCACACAATATGATGGCCGTAATTTTGCAAATGTGGAAAATCCTATTTTAGGATTCTTTTCATCATTTTTATATAGTTCAAACATCTCTCTTAAATTCCTGAGGACCAATCGTTTTTGCACCTTCATTGCACCTTCAGCACTGATAACTTTCACGCAATCCTTTTGGCCAGGACACATACGACTAACCTCTTCTGACTCATAGAATCTTCTAACTATATCTTTGTGTTCTTCAGATATCACTTTTCCTTTGCTCATTAGTGGAATCTTCGGAAGGATTCCATGTTCTGATTTAAGTGAATGGCTTCTTTTCACCACATATATTGTAGTTTGAAAGAAACTAGCTGTTTTTTCAATTGTGTATGGTGAGAGTGTCAATATTTGTAGTTTGTGATGGTGACATTTGCTCTCCAGGAATGACTGTTTCAATTCATTCATTAATTTGTCTAGATGTTTTTCAGATTTAGTTTCAGGTTTTGAAGTATCACTTACCTCCTCGGTAATTTGAACACCATAACTGAGTTCTAGCCTCTCCTTCAGGTGTTTCTGAGCAGATGATAGCTTACCACGAGCCTTGCGCTTTTTCTGGCTTAATGACAGCCCTTCTGAAAAGAACAGAAAAAAAGGTTTCACACCTGAATATTAGTAATTAAATATTAATTATAGTACCTTAAATGCTATATAATTGGCTATATAGTAGATCAAACAGACCTTGTAGTAAAGTATAAGTTATTATATTAATTTATTACTTACTTTTTTTAACTGGTGTTTGGTCCAGAAATGCTAGAACTGGTTCAACTGAAGTTGAAGGATTTTCCTTTATCAAGCAATCACTGTCATTGTCCAGATCTTGAATTGAAGAGATGTTACTCAAGCCACTGATAGTAGATGATTCATTTGAATCCTGCTCAGACTCGTTGTTTTCAGTGGTACTAAGTATAGTGGGGTTTTCATTATCAGTGTCCAGCAGTTCACACACAACAATGAGTCTTTTTTCACTCTTCCAGCACATTTTTCAACAAGTACATCAGTCACTTTTCTAAGATTGATTGTTATGCGTTTCTTGTGTTTTTGAATAGGGTCCTGGCAGTATTTCAAGTGCCGAACCATTGTATTTTGATCTGTAAAGATATAGGATTACAATTAGGTAATATATATTTTTTAGAAAATATATAGCTATACACACTTAATATTTTAGGCCTTGATAGTTTCTGAGGCTCATTAAAACACCATACCCACCAGCCACCCACAGTGCTGGCTGGAACTGTACTAACCTGTAGACAAGGAATTTTGCAACTATCTGTGTTGATTCTGCACTTAGACAAGTAGCAACATGTTTCAACAGGTTTGTTTAGGCTACATGTGAGCTTAGTCTTCCCCTTTCACTATTATAACTATTATTGCTAGTGTAGATTAGCAGTGAAATACAATTTTTATTAAATTCTTGGAGCTTGAGGTCAAATTGATAGCTAAGATATAAAAATTCCTTGAAATGACAAGCAATTTATAAATATGGTGTTCACTTATAAGTTAGTTACATGAAAAGTACCAACATAAACAAACTTTTTATGATTGTTTCTATTAGTCAAGAACTCTGACTTTGTTTTTTATATCTATAAAAAATGTAATTTTAATTTCTATAGGTCAAATTATGAGCTTAAGTGTGAAAAAATAGGTAGAATTGACGCACAACTTATGAATATGGTGTTCACTTATATGTTAGTTACATGAAAAATACTAACATAAACAAACTTTTTTTTGCTGATTCTAATAGCCAATGCCTATGCCTTCATTTTTTACATTTAAAAAAAAAATTCTCATTTGATACCCCAGAGGTCAAATCGTGACCTCAAATTTTGGTTACAGTGTAACTTTTTTATTTTTCAACCTAGAGTTCTAAAGCTTGCATATTTGGATTCCTTGTCATTTTCTGATTCTAAATATATATACTTTTATATAATTATGACAATTATTACCCAAGTTATGGCTCGCCAAATGTTAGTAACCTCGCGAGTGACCTCAAATTGCCCGAGGTCATATCTCTTGAACCGTTGGTTGGATTGACCTTATAATTTCAGAAATGGATTCAGGGCTCACAAACTCCCTATAAACCAAATTTCAGCAAAATATGAGAGATGAGGGTGTTAATTTCAATTTTTTTTGGTTGATCTGACAGAGAATGACCCTATTATGATAATTATAGAGTGAAACACTAGAGGAGTCGGAGTCGTATATTTAAAATGTGAGGAGTCGGAGTCCGATTTTTAGATTTTTTACAATGTGTGGAGTCGGAGTCGGAGTCGAATTTTTACAATGTGTGGAGTCGCAGTCGGAGTCGGAAAATTTTGGACCGACTCCACAACCCTGGTTAGAACTATCTCCCTCACATTCTAATTCCTCTATTTTCACTTTAGATGGTTTGCTTATTCTCTCTCGTTCTTTCTGACGTAAACGTTCATTGGTTGCTAGTCTTTTTATTTTATTTTTTATTCTTTGCTCTGAAATCTTCTCTTGAACCCAGTGTAACTTTATATCCCTCTCTCAGCATCTTTAAAAATGCCAGATCTTCCTCAACTTCAGCTTTCCCTAGCTTTTCTGAAAGAACTTTTTCAGGAAATGGGTGAGTGACATCAAATATTGTTTCAAGTTTTTTATAAAATTTGTTTACTGAACTTAGGTGCTCTTCAGTTTTTCTATATTTATGTTTTGTTAGAACATACCATTCCTGGTGCAACTTAAGAAGTTTTTTAATGGCATATTGTCTGCTACTAGCAGGTAAATTGCATTTATTCCAAAATGAGAACACATGGTCTATTACCATGCTAGCTTGATGACTTACAAGTTTTCCTTTAATAAGGGACTGATTATAATGAGGATTGCAAGCTTTAATATGATGGAAATATTTGAGTACTTGCTTGTTGGTTGGAATAGCTGTAGTCATTATGGAAGCTATAGGTTGACCTAGAAAGAGAATTTCTGTTTTGCTTCTAGTTAATGGTTTGCTTAGAGCCATTTTATCAATTGAAATAGGTATTATGGTACCTAGACTTAGAAATTCCTGAAAAAAAGTTAGATTAGTTTGTAAAAATCGCTAAAAATATGAAATAAGGGGGCTAAATTGGGCCCTGTGGGGCCCACATTTAGCATTGACATTTATAAAGCTAGTATACATTACCAGAAGTGCATCTTCTTCTTCCGCAGCTTATTATCCCATCTTTACATGGGGTCGCTGTTTTTGGTTCGTCTTCTCCACTCTCCTCTGTCGTATACCACGTCTTCCTCCAAGTCCTTCTCCCTGATGTCCGCCACCACACAGTCCCTCCATCTCATCTTCGGTCTTCCTCCTCCTCTTCGTCCCAGCAACTCCATCTCCAGCACTCTGTGCCCCACATACTACTACTCTCTTCTCCTGACGTGTCCATACCACCTCAGCCTGGCCTCCTGCACCTTCTTAGATGCTTCCGCCACCTTCACTGTCCCTCTTATATGCTCATTTCTGACCCTATCCCTCCTCGTCACTCCACACATCCATCTCAACATCTTCATTTCAGCCACATCGATTTTTCTTTCATTGCTCTTCTTCATTGGCACAGTCTCCATTCCATACAACATTGCCGGCCTCACCACTGTTTTGAATACCTTTCCCTTCAGTTTCACTGGGACCCTCTTATCACAGAGCACCCCTGATACGTCTCTCCAGTTCTTCCACCCCGACTGTATTCTACAGTTTATCTCTCTCTCTGCTCCCCCCTCTGCATCCACTGTTGACCCCCAAGTATTTAAAATACTCCACCGTCTTAACACGCTCTCCACTCAATGTCACTTCCCCTCCTCGGTCCTGCTGCACATCACATCTCATATATTCGGTCTTCTTTCGGCTAATTCTCATCCCCCTACTTTCCATCGCCTCTCTCCAATTTTCCAACTGCTGCTCCACCTCCTCTTTTGTCTCCCCACTCAACACAACATCGTCTGCATACATCATGCATAGTGATGAGAGTCATTTTTTATTGTCGTTTTTTTTTTTTTTTTTGTCATTTTTTTTGTTTAAAACGAAGGTAGTCTGTTTTTTTTGTTTTTTATTGGTTTTTATTGTTTTTTATTGTTTTAAACTTATTCCATATTTTTCTTCCTTTAATCTAATAAGTATATTAGTACTACCTATAATTTACTATACTACCATGCTTATACGGTTATACCTAGTATATATAGTCATCTTTTAGAAAAATTGAATCACGCGAAAAGTATATAATAGAAAGGAAAAACAAACCCTCATTTTTATATGTATATATATTTTTTAACTAGAACATAAAACATTCTTCCTCGTTTCAAACAATATACATAATTGTGATTGGCAAGAGTACCAGTATATATATTCCAGATAGAAAAGGAAAATATTCACCTTTTTTTGAACCTTTTTGTTAACCTAATGTTGTTTAACCTTCATTTCCATGGAAGAATCATCACTAGATTCGGTAGAGCATATATGCTAGTTTCAATATCACAGGTACTGGTATAATATACATAATAAAAAATACATAATACTGGTATAAAACAATATATATAATTGTGATTGGCAAGAATACCAGTGTATGTATATATTATATATATTCCAAATAGAAAAATTAAAAAAAAAAAAATATTCATCTCTTTCCTTAACCTTTGTGTTAACCTAATGCTGTTTAACTTTCATTATCTGATTCTATTTCCATTGAAGAATCATTATCACTAGATTGATTAGAGCATATAGTTTCAATATCACAGGTACTGGTACTTATTGCAGATTTGGATGTTGACGAAGCCAATGTAGCACCATGTTTTACTTCACTTTCTTGGAATTTTGCATTTTGGGATATAAATACTAGCTTTGCTGCTCTGTCTGTGCTTAATCAGTTTCTTTTGGCTGTATGGATATTACTGTATGTGCTAAATGATCTTGGAGGTAATGAAAGGGCGAAATAGAGGTGTATGAGTTTGTGTAGGTATATATGTGAGTATGCATGCATATGTATCTGGAATTCTGGATGTATGTGTATGTATGGGGTATATAATAGATATAAATATGTGTATATAAGTATTTATGTATATATTGGTATATATGTATATGGGTGTATGTTAGGGTGCATCAAACGCCCTTAGGTTCTTAGATTTTAATGTCTATTCTCTCAAATGTTACACTTGTTGCTAGAAGTGTGTATGCCAAAAATTAATTAAATCGGAGGTGGTCCTGGGTGGCCACCGGTCACTTTTATATTTTCGCGGCAATTTTCGGGGGCCGCGCTATGTAAAAATATCTATTTTTTTTATTTACCAACCAGTTGACTACTTACATTGTTTCTTTTAATATAGAGTTGCTAAGGGGTGATTTACATAACATTTGAGAGAATAGACATTAAAATCCAAGAACCTAAGGGCATTTGATGCACCCTAAAGGGGTGATTTACATAAAACATGTACCATAAACGAAACTTCACTTATAGTCTAATAATATCCTTTATTGTCTTTCAGAAACAATGGAAGCTAAGAAGACCAGATTAGCAAGTGCCATTTTTGGTCTTGGCAATGCTCTTACAGAAGGAGATGGTACATTGACAGGAGTCCGCCTCCCAACTTGCCGGCAGGTTCTTCGATGCGTGATGTGGCACATCCAGAAAGAAATATGTGAAGGCAAACAAACACAGCCACTCAAATGGAAATCTGCC
The DNA here is from genome assembly GCA_023014485.1 of Bathynomus jamesi. Lineage (NCBI taxonomy): Eukaryota > Metazoa > Arthropoda > Malacostraca > Isopoda > Cirolanidae > Bathynomus > Bathynomus jamesi. The sequence goes on from JAJOZX010002452.1 coordinate 502,206, forward strand.
AGCATAGTCCTTATCCAGCTGAAAACATTCTACACTAAAGCAAATATTCCTATGCCTTCAGACCATCAATGCTGCAAACTAATACTTGACCTTCTTAATGACAATAACAAATTGCGTCAAATACCTGTTTCTCGCAGAGAATCTCCAAACACTTTGGCTAAGTTGCAATCCATGAATGAACGTCTTGATAAGACCTTTGGTGTATGGACAAAAGATGCAATGACAAACATTAAGAATGAGGAAGATAGAGCATTTTTAGAGTCAATGAAATCTGACAGAGTAGCCTCATTTGGTAGTGTTGACAAGAAGAAAGCTGATAAAGATCGTAGAAAAGAAAAACGCATCTTAGCGGAAGCTTCAAGACGAGAACGTCATGAATCATCCAGTGTACAAGAGATGAAAAGTTCTGTATGCTCTGATGATAGTGCCTCTGCAGATAGCTTGGAAGAAACTGAAGAAGAGGCGATTCCAGAGCTTCAAAGGAAGCGTAGTCACCACAGATCAACATATGCAGGTACGTCTGCCTTTATTCCTCATGATATTCTGAAAAGGCCTTCAGTCATGTCAGTTGCTACTCGACTAAACATAACTCCTGTTCAACAGGCTGTGCTCACCGAAGCTGTAATTCAAGAGGCAGGTGGTGATCCACGTCGTATTCAACTGCTGATAAGGCTCGATGATCAATAACAAGTGCTATCGCCAAAGATATTCGAGAAAATTGGATCGCCCCAACAGCTGCAACACTTCACTGGGATGGCAAGCAGATGCATACGCTCACAAACAAGAATGGCAAGGAAGAAAGATTGCCAGTGTTGGTTGGGAATGCCACTGATGTAAAGCTACTGGGAGTGGCTAGATATCCTTGTGGAAGTGATATGTCATCAGGTGACATCATTGCCGAGCACACTTACATGTTTCTACATTCATGGAAGTGCAAACAGTCAGTTGTCAACTTATGTTTTGACACAACAGCATCAAACACTGGACACGTTACAGCTGCCTGTGTTACCATTCAATCAAAACTGGACCGTGCTCTTCTGTGGTGTGCATGTCGCCATCATGTTGGAGAGGTAATCCTGGATCATGTGTTTGACGCTCTCAAAATTGAGACATCAAAGTCTCCAGAAGCATCTTTGTTCCAAAGATTCCAGAAGAATTGGGAACGCATATCGCATGCAAAGGATGAAAGTTTAACCAAAATTGACATTTCAATGTACAATGACGATGCACAACAACTGCTTTTATCCTGCAAAAACAAGGTTTTAAGCACAATCCGCACAAGCGCTTCATACTGTAGGGAAGACTACAAGGAAATGGCACAACTCTGCCAGGTAGTCCTCGATGATGATGTCACAAAACAAGGAACACTCCACAGACCTGGGGCCATGCATAAAGTAAGGTGGATGTCAAAGATTCTTTATTCCATCAAAATATGCCTACTTGAAGAGCAAATTTCTGTACTACCTCGAGGAACTGTAACAACACAACATCAACAGGAAAAACTGAAGGAGTTTGTTGTTTTTGTTGTTTATATTTATTGTGATTGGTGGCTCATATGTCAGTCTGCTTCAAATGCCCCATGGTTTGATTTGTGCTTATACAAGACTCTGCTCAACTATAAAGCTGTCAACTCAATCATTTCAGTCAGCGCTGTGAAAGCCTTTGATAGACATTTGTGGTATTTAACCCCAGAACTGGTTGTTTTGGCACTGTTCAGCAATGCAGTACCTCAAAAGGGACCTTCCTAACAGAGGATGTTGACAATTGGCAGAACAATGACCACTTCAAGGCAGCCAAGTCCATTGTGGATGGGTTAAATGTTGTGAATGACCCTGCGGAGAGAGCAGTAAAGCTCACAACTGATTTTGTCTCAGCTGCAAGAGGAGAAGACCACTTCCAAAATCTTCTTCAAGTGGTTGAATGTGACCGCAAAGCGAGGCCAAATTTGTGGAAACGAGCAAAGTTGGAGTAGTGACATTGGCGTTGTGTTTTATACATTTTCAACTTTCAATCAATGTAAGTATAGTAATACCGAATATTTGTATATTAGTATTATAAGTAATACCGAATATTTGCCGAATATTCGGTGCATCACTACTAAATATATAAAAGTGGCCGGTGGCCACCCAGGACCACCTCCGATTTGATTTATTTTTTGCATACATACTTCTACCAACAAGTGTAACATTTGAGGGAATAGACATTAAAATCCAACAACTTTTTGAAAATCATGGGGTGTTTAATGCACCCTAATACTGGTACCATATGGCCTATTTTATTATTTATTTATTTATTTTTATTTATCATTGCAAAAGTATACCTTATAATTAAATTGGCAATATCTAAAAAAAAATAAATAAAAAAAATAAAAAAAAATAAAAAAAAAATATAAAAAAAACATGGACATAAAAAAACCAGTTTTTTAACTTCACTAATCATGCACCATGGCGCCTCCCCTCTAATCCTGTCCGTCAACACATCGAATACCACATTGAAAAGGAAGGGGCTCAAAGCTGATCCTTGGTGCAGACCAACTTCCACCCCAAAGCTCTCTGACACACCCACGCTACTCCTCACCTTAGTTGTTACTCCCCTGTACATCCCCTTGATCAGTTTAACATACTTCTCCGGTACCATCTTTTCCCTTAAGCATCTCCAAACTTCCTGCCGTGGTATCCTATCATATGCCTTCTCCAAGTCAATAAAAACCATGTGCAACGCATGTGCATATAGAGTGGTAAATGTGTTTTACCTTTAATTAAAATATTATATTTTACTAGAAAATGCCAAAAAATGCCAACTTTTTGGTCTGAATTGGGGATGTAAAATGTAAACTGCTGGGATGCATGAATTTTTTAGATAGGACTTTAAAAACTTGTGTGGGCATTCTTAGTAACCCACTTCACGATATTATATCAGTTAATGCTGTACCCGACCAACTTTGGGTTTAACAGGACACCCTAGTGGATATAGTTACATGATGGTTTTGAGGAAGTAATGTAGGTGGTCAGTTCGTGAATGCTCATTTATGTCAAGGTAGGGGGTGAAGTAATATTTATAATAATCTAAGTTGCACTGCAGGCATTTTCTAGTTTTTTGGCAAAATTCCATGCTTTTGAAAAAAATAAATAGCTGCTTTATTATTATACGCATATTTTTTTATGCACTTAGTCAGACTGCACTTGTCACAATCCGCCATAACTATGAACTATGGCTAAGAATGAGAATGACATATGCATGACGTTTATGCATGCTGTACTCTGATTGGCCAATGTAGGTATAGTATCATCATATGGAACCTATAATTTTTCTCCTATTTATAATTTTCTTAATAAGCATTTGTGCAAGATATGGATTGCAGATTTAAACAAAACAGAGTAAAATACCCTAAGAAATTATGGTTATGCCTTCAAGGTAACTGTTGGTGAAACATTCAATAATAACCGTGTTCAACATACCATGACCAGGGCCTGAGTTGTAAAAAATTAATAGTTGTCCAGCCTCACATTCACGCTTTGCACTGTTGCAGCCCAATAGACCTAAGGTGCCCTCAACTCAAGCCCTGACCACAGCCAAGCTTATTCTGAACCTAAAAAGATTGGAATGCAGGGAAAGATTAAAGGAAGTGGGTATGTTTAGTTGTGAGAGAAGTTGTTTGAGGAGAAGTATGATACAGATGTTCAAAATGTTTTCTGGTTTGGAATTTTGGATGCTTTCATGAATGAGTGTGTTTGTACATTACATTTGGAAAACATGAAGCCACTGGGGCCAATCAAGGTAATCCAAGTCATGAGCTAAATTTTATAAAAAAAAAATCTTGCAAAAAGTCACACTCAAGTTAGCTAACCAACACCCAACCATCCACTACCACTAAAGCAGCCTACATAAATCAAGCCAAGAACACAGCATTCACAATCTACAACCTATCTTATGAAAGTGTCCAAATTTTCTTAAAATTTATGAACACTCTACTGTTTACCACATATGGCAAGTCATTCCAAAAATCTACAATCTGTGACTGAAAATTTTTTTTGTAGATCAAGTCTACAAGTCTATTTTCTAATTTTGTTATTATGCCCCATTATCTAATTTTATTATTATCCCCATTATCCTATTAACATCTTGTGAGAAAAAGTTATGTACATCTAAATTGTCCAAACCTGAAAAGATTTTGAACATCTGTATCATATCTTCCCTCATACAATCTTAGAACTAAACATACCCACTTCCTTTAATCTATCCCTGTATTTGAATCTTATGTTTGGGATAAGCCTGGTTTCCCTATGTTGCACACCTTCAAGCATAGCAAGGTGAGGTGACCAAGCTTGAATGCAGTATTCTAAGTGGGGTCTAACAAAAATATGACAACCTAACCAATTGTCAAGGGCATACAGTTGACCTTTCTGGGCAAAGAAGAAGCTACATTGTCAATATGGTACATCATGTGCCTTATTTCCTAGCTATATTCACAAGTTCTTATGGAGAAATAAATATAAAACTAACTTATTTGTGCATTTGATTATATCCATTAATGACATTTATCAGTTGTAATATTGTTTTAATACTTTAATAATAATAATAAAGTTATAATTTCCGATGCTAAAGTATATGTATACCTAATTTATAAATGACTCCTTACTCTTGTAACTAACATTCCTCTTAATAATATATAACATTTTATTTCCTTTATTTCTATCCTCTAAGCATTGCTTACAAAATTTTAGATCACTACTAACTACAATACTAAGATCTTCTGTCTAACATCCTCTAACCAGTTTCCTTGCATCTCATAATGAACATTGAATTCCATCTGCCATTTACTACCCTAGGCAACTAAACTATGAAGATTTTTTTGCAGTTTATAAGATTTTTCAGTACTTTCCTGTTATCCTGGACCCCAGACTTTTTGCCAGTTCCCAGACTTCAATTTTGACAGAATATTTTTGTTAAAACTAATGAAAATATCACAACTTAACCTGACCTTACTAACTAATTAGGTTAATTGAATGCCCATTTAGGTAAACTGTATGCCATTGATAATTGGTTAGGTTAAGTCATGATATTGTGGGGGTTATGAAGTTTCTCACAACACCCCTTGATTTTCAGATCCCCCTTTTAGGGTTGTGGAGTTTTTCACAAAAACCTCACCCTAATTTTCAAGTCCTATCTGGTTCTTCTCACAAGTTTTTCTCTCCCCACAGGAATCTAGGTATTAAGCCAGGCAATGATAAAGCCTATTAAAAGGTTATGAAACTGGAATAGAAGGTTGGAAGCCAAGGGAGTTTGGAAAGCCTTGAAAGGTATGATGTTAAGTGCTGTAGCTTGTAATCTTTGGCTAGAGTACAATAGGAATAAAGATTTGTTCATAATCTTTATTCGTAGTTATTGTGGTGGTGTTATTTGTATTTTACCATCATTATCATTGTTAATTACTATTATTAAAAGTAGACATACAGGGGTTAGACAAAATAATATGAACACCCGCCGATTTCACCAATTATCTTTACGGACTGCTCAGACACAAAGTAAATGGTCAAATGACTGGCAAACCTATTTAAATGCGTAACAGAGAGTGTATACGTCATGTTATAACCCTCACGTTGTTTTTACAGATCTGAGTGAATTATGAATTAGCAGTTATGAAAGACCTGTCAGACTTCCAAAGAGGGCAAATTGTCGGAGCGCGGATGGCTGGTGCATCAGTGACAAAAACCACTCAGATGTTCAATGTATCCAGAGGAACTGTCTCTATGGTCATGTCTGCATACCAAAACCATGGAAAGACAAGCACTGACAAATGCAATAGTGGACGCAAGAAGAAGCTGTGTGATCGAGACCACCGGGTGCTAAAGCGCATTGTGACAAAGAACCATAAGACCACAGCTCCAAAAGTGACTGCAGAGCTTAACCAACATCTTGCAAGCCCTGTATCGACCAGAACTGTACGTCGCGAGCTCCATGGAGCTGGATACCATGGGAGGGCTGCAATTGCCAAACCCTTCCTTTCGCACATCAACATTGAGCGGCGCAGAAAATGGTGTAATGACCATAAGAATTGGTCAATGGACTGGTGGAAGAATGTAGTCTACTCCAACGAATCCTCCTTTACGCTATTTCCATGTTCCGGTTGAGTTTACGTCTGGAGACAGCCTAAAGATGCTTATGACCCCGACTGCCTGACCCCAACCATTAAGCATGGAGGCGGATCTGTGATGGGTTGGGCAGCAATATCGTGGAATACTCTTGGCCCAGCTGTAGTACTGCATGGTAGGGTTAACGCCCAGTTTTATCTGTCAATATTGGGTGACCAGGTCCATCCCATGGTCCAAACGCTGTTTCCCATTGGCGCCGCCGTCTTCCAGGATGATAATGCACCAATCCATGCCGCTGGGGTCATTAAAAACTGTCCAAAAGCTGTATGAATCAATTCCCCGATGCATTGCAGCTGTTATTGCCGCTAAAGGAGGACCAACTCCATATTAAGAATAAAAACTGCCATTTATCAAGGTGTTCATATTATTTTGTCCAAACCCTGTATATATAGGTTGTTGAAACTGTGACTGAGTATAGATAGGTTTGCCACCCTGTCATGTAACTAGCTAGAGACCCATTTATCATTATTATAGGTCACCAGTCATATTCCAGAGTTAGGTTTTTGCCCATGCTTGTTTGGCACTGATTATAGGTTGATTAACTCATGTGAGATAGGTTTGCCATAATTGTTAATGTTTATAGTTATTATTTTTATGTTGGTTATTTATTATTTATATGATTTGATTTCATGAGTAAATTGTTTTCCAGTGATCAATTATGAAGTCATGATTCCAGTTAATGTTTGTGGTTAATTGCCTGTTATGTTTTATTATTATTGTGATTAACAGTGTTGTAGTCAAGGCCACGACCTCCGAGACCAAGGCTGAGGCCGCAGTGTCCGAGGCCGAGACCAAGGCCGAGGCTGCAGTGTTCGAGGCTGGCCCAAGGTCGAGGCCACAGTGTCCGAGGCCGAGGCCAGTTATTACACACACGCATGTAAAACAGAAGCAGGCAGTTGTGCAGCAACTTTTTTGGTTGCGAAATTGACTTGACACAAACACATGACTCTAACATTTATTTTTCAAAGAATATGCTCATTACATTTTAAAAACATAAGAGTCTCCAACATCTGAGGAGACAGCCTCGCCCGATGTGGTCGCATTATTATCCCTCCTCGGCTAAAAATACACTCCACCGGAGCACTGCTGGCTGGCACACACAAAATATTTTTTGAAAGGGTATACAGTGAAGGGTACTTGAGGTTTCCCTCACTTTTCTCCTTCCAAAATGTCACTGCATCCATCCCATGCCGCTCTTCATCTCAGATATTTCTGAAGCTGTACTCGCACACAGTCCTTTTCCCGACTCCTTGACTTTGTGCGACTCTTTATACTTTTATATTTGGCCAACAAACGGGGCACTTTTGCAGGCCTTTCATCATCTTCGCTGCAGGTGTGGGAAAAGAGGGCTCCAGCTTCTTCGCTGTCATTTGATGAGAACCTTTCCGCTTCTGTTATGACGATCTCTGTAATATAAAGCAAAGGAAATCAGTCCAGAAAAATTAAATTTGCAAGTTTATTCAAATTATTGTACATTTGTACAAGTTCTGAACTATTTTTTTGGATCCTGTTCTCAACCCTTGCTCTTTCACTCTTGATCATAAACTCAACATACCTTTTAGAGTATTCTTCAGAATTTCGTGGGCATTCTCCGGACCTTCTTCGCACACCAGTGACACCACGTCTGCATCAACCCAGTGCAACATGTACTGTGGATCCAGGACAGCAGCCACAAGATAAAGTTTTTCAATAAATGGCTCTTGATGGCTTCTACTGCCTGGATCGGTGTCCATGCCACAGTTGATAAACACCCCTCTGAAACGTTTTTTCAAAGAAGTGTGTAGAGCTGTGACCAGGGTTTTACAAAACCTTGCATTATCAGTCCACTTGCGGAGATGGCTGTTTATATCAAGGACAACAGGAACTACTTGACTTATTGTGGCACTCTGATCCCCTGTAAAACAAAAACAAAATTTACATTGATGAACGATTTTGAACTAATTACCACCAATCAAATGACAAAGTTATTTATACATTGTAAATTTGATTGATTGTTCAGGGGATGTTTGCGCCACTAAAACTCTTACCCTGAGTCAAGTTGGTGGCTTCGGCGAATGGCTCCAGAATTTTGCACAGCTCAGTTAACTGCCCCCACTCGTGATGAATCAGAAGAGCATGAGCAAACTCTTGGGTATCGCACACCTCAGCCAATTTCTTGAGGTCCGTTCCTTCCATCCCCAGCAGTGACCGAAACTGGTGGTATACTGAGTTCCAGCGAGTAGCCACTGCTGCAGGTATGGTTCGGCCATCTCCAAATTTTTCTTCAAACCTAGAAATAAGAAAGGCATTTTAATGTCTTCCATTCACACTCACACCAGACAATTGAAAAGGCAGAGCTGCCAACCTTACCAAACAAAATATGGAAAATCCATAGTAGTTGGCAGCTCTGAAACCATTACTCACCTTTCTTTGAAAACAGAACTCTTGTGTAAGAGAGTGGAGATCTTCGTAACTTTGGCGATCGCTCGGCTGACACACTTCATGTCTGCTAACCCGTCATGAACCACAAGTTGAAGTGTGTGGGTGAAGCAAGATATCCGCTGCCTTGAGCTTGTTCTCAATGCAGCGTCAACATGAGCTTCATCTTCTTTGTCCAGCTCCTCCCAAAGTGTCTCATCTTCCACTTCCTGGTCCTCCTCAATGTCCTCCTCAATGTCCTCCTCAAAAGCTGTCTCTTCATTACCCTCTACTGGAAATTGAACCTTGAAAGCTTTTTTCATGTTTGCAGCATTGTCAGTGACTATGTACTCTACCTGAAATAGCAAAAAAAATTAATGCTATAGCTGGTGCATTTATCTCTATTTATCATTGACAGTTTAAAACCCTAACAATGACAGCCTTAACCAACCTTTGCTCCTATGTTATAATCTTCCAGAATGCTTTCAAATGCTTGTGCAATTCTTTCCCCTGTGTGCTTCCCATGGAAGCGCTGGCAGGTCAGGAGAACAGACAACAACCCATAATTTCTAGTTCTAGGGTTTGTGCCCATGATGTGTGCTGTTACACCCAAGTAGCTGCGCATGGTCCTATCAGTCCATATGTCAGTCATCAAGGAGATACTGCTATGGTGGGACAGCAAGTCCATGACTTTCTTGATTCCTTCAGCTCTCAACTTGGGAAGTGTCTGACTTGTCAATGTTGACCTTGCCATGGGCTGATACCTAAAATTTCCAACAAAAAATATTCAAACGTTAACAGTGTTTAAATGAAATAAATGCACCAAGTCTATGCTGCTCTGTAAGATGGAGTTCAGCAAAGCATAATCATGCCCCTTGAGGATAGAGGGGAGCAAAAAAACATTTCATTTACCTTGGATCCAAAACTTGCAGAAGGTTCCGGTAGTGCTTGTCCTCAACAATGGAAAGTGGTAGGCTGCATCCTACCATGAACCTCACTACTTCCTCAGAGATCAGCCTCTGCCATTGATTATTTTGCTTGTATTTCATTGGTTCTCCATCACTAGACATAGAAAAAAACGCATTGAGATTCTGTTGCGAGTTGTCGTTGATGGTTGTTTTTCCCTTAGCATATTCTTGCCACCTGCAGAATGAACATAAATGTAAGTTCAAGTTCAAAACAAGCAGTTAAGGCATTGCAGACCCAATGATTTCAAAACTGATAGCAATTTGTACATGCACTTACTCTGCTTTGTGCACACGTTTCAGGTGCCTTGTAAAATTGGAAGTGGTACCATAGAACTCACTAAGTTTTGGAGACTTTGCCTTACAAAACTTGCCCCTTGCTCTATGTTTTTTCTTTCCATTTTCTTCAAATATCTCATGCTCGAAGCAGGGTTGTGGAGTCAGAGTCGTGGAGTCGCACGTTTCAGGGCGGAGTCGGAGTCGGTAAAAAACTTCCGACTCCGACTCCAATTTCTGTGTCCTGTGTCACCCTTAATTTCTAAATCCTAAATACTAACATTTAGGTTATTTAGTTTTTTTGGTCAATAAACCTTATTCATTGATAGCCCCTAGAGTAAGTTTTTTTAATATTTTTTTTTTATATTTTCAGAATATACAATTAATATTTATTTAAATATAAAATATAAAATTTCACACTTAGTGTGGTGGTGATGAAATGTCTTATTATTATGATAATTATAGAGTTAAACACTAGAGGAGTCGGAGTCGTATATTTAAAATGTGAGGAGTCGGATTTTTAGATTTTTTACAATGTGTGGAGTCAGAGTCGGAGTCGAATTTTTACAATGTGTGGAGTCGGAGTCGGAAAATTTTGGACCGACTCCACAACTCTGGCTCGAAGTATCCAAATTGGATGATTCAAGAATTTGCAGACATTATTAAGTTAGAAGCGCAGATGAGATGAGAATCGGCACAGTACTGTAAATGACAATAGTAAAACTGTAAAAGACAGTAAATGACATTATGCACGCATCAATGTTGTCAGTTATTACTGTACGATTAATTTTTAAAATTCTAGTATATAAACAATCACATGGTGATTCCTTACGGTACTTATACAGTATGCCAAAGGAAGCCATAAATTTGTATTAAAAAAATATTTTAATAAAATATAAAAATAATTGTTGAATAAATTACTCACGTTATGATTATAATTATAACACACCAAATAACAAGACTATTTGTCAGTATTTGATTATAAAAATAATGTACCACTGTACGACAATACGGACTCACAATAGGCTAGAGCGAATTCAACTGTCGCTCCCAAGACTGACAAGAGTACGTGTATTAACAACATATGCAGCTCTGCCAGACGTACAATTCTAGTTAATTACAAATAAGTAATAATTTCAATAAAATACATATAAATGGCTTATATCATTATTACTGAAGTAACTATTAGCAAAAATAAACTTATTATAAAAAAAATTCACGATTGTTCCACTTATATTTTCATTACAGCAGTAACATATAATTTATATTTACTTGAGCAAAAAATTTATCGCTCCATCCGGCTGCAATATTATTTTGTATTCAAACAGTGGTACGCTGTTTGAAGCTATGCTATAAGTTTCATGTCACATGAATTTTTAAAATATATTTTAAGAATATTATTTTAATATCTTAAAATTAATATTTTTTCTGTTAAATTAATATTTATCGTTTCATGCAAGGGGGAGCGATCGCTCCATCGCTCCTATACGCCATTCCCCACTGATTAATTATTTGTATTATAAATTAATTTATTAAATTTGTATTCTAACATAAACGACATTGTGTTACTTATTACTTAGTTATAGCTACCTGTCTGATCGCGAGAGAAAGATGGTGTTCTCACCACTCTTATTGAAATAAAAATATCCAATATAAAAATTAATTCAAAACGGGTGGCCTCGACCGGCCTCGGCGTATTTTTCGAGGCCAGAAGGTGTCGAGATCAAGGCTGAGGCATTACATAGCGAGGCCAAGGCCGTGGAAAATCGGCCTCGAGGACTCCAACACTGGTGATTAATGGTGCTTGGTGCATGTAACTAATAATCTTGTGTTGTCTAGGCCAGTGTTTCCTAACCGGGGGCCATATGGCTCCCTGGGGGCCATGGCACATTTGAAGGGGGCCACAGGAAAATGTTATTTTGTAAAATAGAGTTAAATCTGCATATTACCTACTGAAAATAATGCTTATGGGGGGCCACGGGAAAAAATAAGGTTCCTAAGGGGGGCCATAAGCCAAAACCGGTTGGGAACCACTGGTCTAGGCAACCAGTTGGGATTCAACTCATGTGGTCCAGATTCATCAGGCTTGGATTGTGGATCTAATCCAGTGGGAGCAACGCAGTTTGTGTCAACCACTGTTGGCCACTGGATCTGCCCTGAAATTAGGCCTGTGACCCTAACCCTACTAACTAGCCAGCCAATAAAGGAAATGAAACTCAGGTCATAAAGGGGGGGGTCAAGTTTGGAGGGTAGCTAGGCTGGGACAAGGGTTAACATTCTGTGCAAGTCATTTCTGGTACTTGTCTCCCACTTGCTTTCTATCCTTTCTGCCAAATCTCACTAAGTGTTATTGGGGTTCCAGAGGTTTTGTTAACTGATTCATTGCCAGTCCTTTTGTTATGTTTATACTGTCACACTGAATAGTTGTTTATTTCAGATATAATAAAGCGAAAAACACAACGAGTAGTTTACTTCTATTTGGTCTACCTTTGAATTCCAGCCCTTTCTTGGACTCTGAGTGGTAAGTTCTCCCACTCATTGGAGAGTCAGATTGAGACACCTGAACTAGGGGAAGTCCTTTACAGTTAATGTGCGAGTCAGACCTGAATAATCTCCTGGAAATAAACCACTGACAAGAGAGGCATTCCTAGATACCAGAGGAGATTACATCTTTGCCCAGTCTCTTCACTATCCCAAACCCAGAAATGTGAAAAGGTGCTGGGTGGTTCAACAAAACAGATACTTGGGGACTACAGCCTATGCAGCCACCACAGCAATATTTTCGTTAGTTTTAACAAAAATATTCTGTCAAAATTGAAGTCTGGCAACTGGCAAAAAGTCTGGGGTCCAGGCTAACAGGAAAGTAGTGAATTTTCTATACTGTATTTGTAACTGGGGCAACTACTTTTGTACCATCTGCTAATTCAGAAACTTTGCTGCCTACTCCCTTCTCTAAATCATTTAGATATAAAATAGAGAGTACAGGTTGTCAAGGTCATAAAGTCCTAAAAAGTAAGTCATAAAAATTTAACAGGCATAAAAAAGTAGTAATAAGTTGTAAAATTTACTGTTGGGTCATGAAATAAATTTTTTTTTGTTACGACTGCACACTGGTATTCATTAGCAAATCTGAAATAATAAAACATATGATGAAATATTAATAAATAAATGTATACTAATATTGTTTTTATTTGTCCACAAATGTCATTTGACCATAATTTTTGCTTTATATTTATATACAGTATATAAAGCAAAAGTCATAACAAGTGATAATTTTTCACAAGATTTGTAGACACCCTGGTGTAATGGACCTAAAACTGATCCCTGTAGTACCCCACTTTTCACTCTGACACCCAGATTCATGGCCATTTAGCAAGGCTGTTTCTAGCATTTTTGGGACCAAAGACAAGATTTTTTTGGGGGCCCCCCAACCCCATTAGCTGATCATTTGCCAGATATGCATCAAAACATCTGACTTACATATGTACAATGTGATATATATATATATATAATATATATTATCTATATACACACACACACACACACACACACACACACACACAGAGTCATGCAAGAAGTAAATAGACCCTTAATTTTATGGTAAAATGTATGCATCCAATTTTTTTGCCATTACTATGTCTAATATTCGTTTCGTACATTTCTATCCTTGAAGAAGGACTTATGCCAATATTCTCAAGTGGTCAAATTGAAAAAGACAGCTGCCTGTTCATGGAAGATGGAGCCCCATGCCACACTGCAAAAAAGACGAAAGAATGGGAGGAGCGAAATGGTATCAAACGACTTCCTTGGCCGAGTCAGTCCCCTGACATGAACCCCATAGAACACGTGTGGGCAATACTAGACAAGACTTTACGTAAAAAGCCCAAAAAACCAGCAACACGATCAGAATTCTTGAATCTTTTACGCCAAATTGTTACAGCAAAATCTGAGCTGTCTATTTACTTCTTACATGTCTCTGTATATGTATGTATGTGGAAAGCCTCATGTGCCATGCACAAAGTCCTCAACTTTTCCATCCATGAGGCAGCACAATCATGCTGTTTTTTTTTTTGCGTAATATATATATATATATATATATATATATATATATTAGGGTGATGCAAAAGTGGGGGAGTAAAATTTTTTTGTTTCAAATTTTGAGATACCCTCTCATTTGGTTTGATTTGGTGGAAAAATGATTCTGGGGAAATTTTGGGTCAAAATTTGAATATTTGGAGGTCGCGCCCGCCATTTGAAAATTTGCTGATTTCCATGACACCCAGGAGGTACAGCAAGCGTCACGTTACTTCTTTTTTGAGTGGAAGTTCCCCAGGAGGCCTATCATACCACCTTCCTCTTTTCCATTTGTTCATAAAACAGATACAATACAATAGATATTTACAATAGATACATAGAATGGATATACTCGTAAATTTTACTGTTGCGTCAAAGATACGAGAGTTTTCTTAGTTTTGTCCGGAAGCTTCTCCCGATAATTTGATACAACTTGCAGTAGATATTGCTTCTGTTGTTCATCATTGGTAATTAATTTGTTATAATCTTCAATCAATTTCACTCCTCTTTCAGCAATATCATTAACAACTTTCATGTGATTCACTACGTTCTTTGCAACCCAATAACTCTCATCGAGAAGCCAATCTTCTACTGGTTTGCTCAAGAACATTGAAGACAATCCGAGTATACTGAAGAAGGACTTTGTGTTAGCAGTTACAAAATCTTCAAGCTGCTTATTGTCAATAGTTTTGATGTCTATTTGTGTCTTCTTTGGAGGATCTGGCTCCGAAGATTTTGTAAGAGCCTCCTTCATTTTTCTTTTGGTGTCAAAGCTGATTTTATCATCAAAGAAAGCCAATGCGATCAACTCTTCTGAGAGATACCACAAATGATTCTTGAATTTTTCTAAAGCAGCATTTGCTAGTTGTTCATTTGTGCTTTTGTAGCTGTGAAGATTCTTGAGAAGACTCAGATCATTTCGTGGAGCACTTGCTGCGCAGGGTGCTGAAAACCAATGCTTAATATAAATTGAAACAGAAAACCAACAAATTTCTTTTAGATTTCTTTCTTCTATTGCTGTTATTTTGAACTGACTTTTGAACATAAAGATTTTCATCGAATAAATGACTTTCGCCATCCAATGGGCTCTATGATAAGCCCCAGGCTTCCTGAATTTTATTCCAGTCATTGGAGTACCGCCAAGCAAGATGATTGTCAGTTCCAATAACTCTCTGTAATCGTCGCGAGGTTGATCTTCATTGATTTTTCTTGCTGCAAAGTTGATGATTTCCTCTCTTTCCTTTTGTGGATAATTTTCTAATTTATCGTATGAAGTTAGATTAATCTTATTCCAGTTTGTTTTGAATCTTTTGAATAACTGAATGTCAGGGCCTGATGAAGTCTGTAATGCAGGGGATACCACTGCTTCCAACATGATTTCAAGGATATGGTGTCGACAAGGACACCACAACAAATCTTTCTCCATTTTCTGTTCAATTAGGACACAAGCTCCGTTTTTACGACCTGTGTTCGATGCAGTTGTATCAAAACACATGCCTTTTACCTTATCTATTAGATTCCAATCAATGATCGCCTGATGTACTGCATTTGCAGTATCCTTTCCTGTGCCATGATCTATTTTTGGCACTCCAAGCAGTTGATCTTCTCCACTGCCAGAGATTAGGACTGGCAACCGACCAACAACCTCATTCCCAGTAATGTCTTTGAGGAGTTTGCCATCCCAATGAACAATCAAAGGTTTGTCAGCTTGAAATTCTTCTATCAAGTTTTCACTGAACTTCTTTCTTGATTTCTGTCTTGCCCTGCGAATCGATGAGTAGCTAACATTGTAATTCTCTGGATCTTTTCCAACATTTGCGATCGTTGGAATAATTATATTAAAGAGGCTGATTGGTCGCTGATCTTAGCAACATCCAATGAGGAAAGCAGATTTTCATTCATAATCTTGAATTTTTTTCTTGGAAGGCCTCTTTTGGATGTTGAGGGCTGTTCCAGATCTACTTCTTCTTCCGTAGATGCAGGTGAATCACTGCAGGAACTGCTGCTGCTTGCAAGAACAACTGTTTCATCAAATGCACTTGATTCACGTAACCTTTTCTTATCCATTTTTGCATGTCTCTTCGCAGCTTCCTTTTGACGTTTTTCTTCATCCTTATCAACTGCCATCATTTTACCTTTTCGACCTTCCCTTTGTAGCCGTAGAAACTCTCTATCTTCTTCGATAGTTATTAACTCGTTAGCATTTGCATGCGCAATATCAAAGAGTCCATCCAATTTTTCTTTCCATGTATTCTCTTTCTCTATTGAAAACTTCAATTTTTTTCCTTTGCTCTTCTTCAGCCCTTGCCACTCATCATAGTTTATTTAATTTCTTCACAACATTACATTTCTGGGTTGTTGGTATTCCTGCTCTCTGCCACACTTCCAATACATCATTAACGGTTGAAGTTAATGCTTCTCTGACGGTTTCATTCTTGACATGTTTATAATTCATGAATAAGGAAATTACTTCTTTCTTTGATGGAAGCTTACTTTGATTCAATTTATCTATTTGTTGGCCGATCAGCCAGATATCTGTTGAGCTTCTTGATCTCATTTTCATCACAATTAAGATACAGGAAATAGAAGAGAAATTGAGGCGGAGAGACTCACTGATATAGCACCTCTCCCGGACACTGCCACAAGCACACTGCGATACCGATTTCCTTGAACGCTGTTTGCTGTTTGCTCATATACGCATCACCTACCATTCTGCCTGCAGCAAACCTGCACAAAACCTGCAACCTGCAACAAACCTGCAACAAAAATAAGAACAAATTCAAAAAATTTGATTTTACTCTAATTTTTTGTAATTTTCAAATTTTCAATTGGCGGGCGTGACCTCTGGATGTTATTTCTTTGACCTGGAATTTCTCACAGGGTGTTTTTGTGACAAATTGGAACAAATGAGGGGGTATCCCTAAAAATCCACGATGGTCATGATTTGTGCATCACCCTAATATATATATATATATGTGTGTGTGTGTGTGTGTGTGTGCACTAAAATCACAAAATAACACGTGACCTTATTAATAAGCAAACAACCACAGGGAAAAGGAAACACAAAGTCCGAGCGCTTTCGTGATATATTCACATTATCAAGGAGGAACAGAAAATAGACAGAGATTACAAAGTAAATGAGTTAAATAGACAAGCAAAAAATTCACAATCGGCACCTCAAATTAAAGGCCTTAAAGCCCTCTAAAGATTTTTTCAATTGATAACATAATCTGTAGGCAGCTAAAAAAAAAAAAAAAAAAAAAAGTATACTGTATAGATGAAATTAGACAAAAAAAGCAATACAGAGAACAAAAATTATTATAATGGTTATTAACACTAATATTTAATTAAAACAGGCAATTAATTGGTAAGAATTTAATGAAAAACAAATAGATAACGTAGATAACAAATAGATAACATAATCTGTAGGCTGCTAAATTACTATACAGATGAAATTAGACAAAACACCAGTACAGAAAACAAAAATTATTATATTGGTTATTAACACTAATATTTAATTGAAGTAGGAAATTAAGAGGCCCGAAATTAATGAAAACAAAGGGAAAGTTGCCATCGTCTTACAGATTACAAAATTTCTACAAACAGTCTGGAAAAAAAATTGTTTTCCCAAAAACAACCCAGTTCAAAAGTCCAATAAACCCCCCAGCAACCAAAGATTATACACAAAAGAAATATTACAATTAAAATAGACACATAAGAATGTTAACAGTTCTTACAATAATATTTATTTATTTAACCAGGGCAAACCATTAAGGGGCAAGAAGTTAAGAAAACAGTAGGCCCTTTGCCAGCTTTCTGACTATGCACGAATCTAATTTGTACAACCCAGGGCTAATATTAAAGACCAAATCCGCATTATTCTTGATCACACTTGATTCCAATATATTTCTGCTAACAATAGATTTACTAAACCTTAATTTGGAAGCATTTTTCCAATCAATGGGATGATTAGTATCTCTTACGTGAATGAAAATGGCGTTAGATTCCTGGCCACTTCTTATACTGTATTGATGCTGTTTAATACGTAACTCAAGGGTCTTACCAGTTTGGCCAATGTAAAATTTATTACATATTGTGCAAGGGATTTTATATACACAACCATGTTCACTTAAAGGGGAGTTCTTAATCAATGAATTCTTAATTACATCTAAATTTTTTAACGCAATATTTACGTTAAAAGTCCTCAGCAGATTCGGCAGATCAAGGAAATTTTCTCTGAATGGTGACACTAAAACATTTTTTGTGTTATAAGGAATCTTATCCTTTACTTTGTAGAAGGTTTTCTTTGCCATTTTTAAGGACTTATCTATGCAGTTCTTTGGGTATTTTAAATCAAAAGCAATTTTGTATATTTTACTAATTTCATCGTCAATGAACTCAGGGCTACAAATTCGTAGGCCTCTTAGAAACAAAGTAGAAAGAACGGATTGTTTTACATTAATGTGGTGATCAGAATAATAATGTATATAGGAACAATTATTAGTGGGTTTTCTGTAAATATTGTACTTAAACTTTTTTCCAGACCTATATATTAAAACATCTAAAAAAGGGATCGAAGAATCTTTTTCTATTTCAACAGTAAAATTGATAGAGGGAATTAAATTATTAAGTTTGGGTAAGAATTCATTGAGATTTAAAGTCACTGGCCAAAGACAAAGAACATCATCTACATATCTAAACCATGGAACATAATTTGGCAGAATCTTCCTTAATAACTTACTTTCAAAAAACTCCATATATAAGTTACTCAAAATGGGGGGGAGAGGGTTTCCCATCGCCATACCAAATTTCTGTCTAAAATATTCATTATTGAACACAAATTTTGAGTCTACTATGCACAGCTTAATTAATTATATAATTGTGGCCACAGGTAATGGCAAATTATGCTTAACCAATTCTTCCGAAAGAAACACTAATAGATCCTTCACCGGGACTCTTGTAAATAAAGCGGTAACATCAAAGCTTACCAATCTAAAATTGTAATTGACACTGATACTATTTAATTTTTCCACAAGGTCTACATTATTATTTGTGTGTGATTGTGAAATTGTGCCAAGGAGAGGATTAAGAATGGAGACAAGCCATTTGGATAGCTTATATGATATAGATCCTATAGAACTAACAATAGGCCTTGCCAGATTATTTGGCTTATGAGTTTTAATCAGGCCATACATATAAGGTAATGATGGTGAAGTACTCAAAAACTGTTTAACTGCATAGATAAGTCCTTAAAAATGGCAAAGAAAACCTACGAAGTAAAGGATAAGATTCCTTATAACACAAAAAATGTTTTAGTGTTACCATTCCGAGAAAATTTCCTTGATCTGCCGAATCTGCTGAGGACTTTTAACGTAAATATTGCGTTAAAAAATTTAGATGTAATTAAGAATTCATTGATTAAGAACTCCCCTTTAAGTGAACATGGTTGTGTATATAAAATCCCTTGCACAATATGTAATAAATTTTACATTGGCCAAACTGGTAAGACCCTTGAGTTATGTATTAAAAAGCATCAATACAGTATAAGAAGTGGCCAGGAATCTAACGCCATTTTCATTCACGTAAGAGATACTAATCATCCCATTGATTGGAAAAATGCTTCCAAATTAAGGTTTAGTAAATCTATTGTTAGCAGAAATATATTGGAATCAAGTGTGATCAAGAATAATGCGGATTTGGTCTTTAATATTAGCCCTGGGTTGTACAAATTAGATTCGTGCATAGTCAGAAAGCTGGCAAAGGGCCTACTGTTTTCTTAACTTCTTGCCCCTTAATGGTTTGCCCTGGTTAAATAAATAAATATTATTGTAAGAACTGTTAACATTCTTATGTGTCTATTTTAATTGTAATATTTCTTTCGTGTATAATCTTTGGTTGCTGGGGGGTTTATTGGACTTTTGAACTGGGTTGTTTTTGGGAAAAAAAAAATTTTCCAGACTGTTTGTAGAAATTTTGTAATCTGTAAGACGATGGCAACTTTCCCTTTGTTTTCATTAATTTCGGGCCTCTTAATTTCCTACTTCAATTAAATAGTGTTAATAACCATTATAATAATTTTTGTTTTCTGTACTGGTGTTTTGTCTAATTTCATCTGTATAGTAATTTAGCAGCCTACAGATTATGTTATCTATTTGTTATCTACAGCCGATTGTGAATTGAGGTGCCGATTGTGAATTTTTTGCTTGTCTATTTAACTCATTTACTTTGTAATCTCCGTCTATTTTCTGTTCCTCCTTGATAATGTGAATATATCACGAAAGTGCTCAGACTTTGTGTTTCCTTTTCCCTGTGGTTGTTTGCTTATATATATGTGTGTGTGTGTGTGTGTAACCTTTTCTTGAAATGATCCACAGAGGAACTGTTCATAACTTCTGAAGGTAACCTGTTCCTCGTGTCACAGATCTTATACATAAAGTAATTCCCACACACACTAGTCCTAAACTGTTTCAAATCCAACTTCCAACCATTGTTGTGAGTTGGGTTATCATTTAAACTAAACATGCTTCTAAAATCGACATCGTTGAGCCCGCCTAAGAGCTTGAAAACCTCGATCAGTTGACCGCGCAGCCTCCGAGTTTCCAGTGAAAACAAGTTCAGGGCATGTAACCGTTGATTATAGCCCATATGCCTAATGGAAGGGATTAACTTTGTGGCCCTCACCTGCACTCGCTCCAGCCTCTCAATATCTTTCCTGAGGGTGGGCGACCAGAACTGCACAGCATACTCCAGGTGCAGCGAACCAGGGAATTGTACAGTGAGAGCACAATTTCCTTGTTCCAAAACTGAAATTGCCTCCTGATATAACCTAACAGCTTCTGGGCTTTCTTTTCCACCTCTATGCACTGTTTGGTAAACTTAAGATTGCTGCTAATTAGCACACCAAAGTCCTTTTCTAAATCAGTCGCCTCGATATTACTCCCCAACATCGAGTAGTCCAACTTGGGATTGGCATAGCCAATGTGCATCACTTTGCATTTACCCAAGTTAAACGGCATTTGCCATTTTTTGGACCACTCTTCTATCCTACCTAGCTCCGCATGTAGTTGCTCAATCGCCTCTGGCGTCCCAACATTGGCTCCAAGTTTGGTGTCATCAGCGAATTTGCCGATCCAACTGACGATGCCACCATCTATATCATTTATGTAAATGATAAACAGCAGCAGCCCCAAAATGGAACCCTGAGGAACCCCACTAGTGACCGAGGCCCAACCCGAACCAGCCCCTTTAATTACAACCCTCTGCCACCTATTCTTCAGCCAGTTTTCAATCCACCTACCTACTTCCCCACCAATACCCAGCGCATGCACTTTCGCCATTAGCCAGTGGTGAGGTACCTTGTCAAAGGCTTTCTGAAAGTCGAGATAAAGTATATCAGTCACCCTGCTCTTATCATACTCACTCAACATGACATGGAAAAACTTGAGCAAGTTGGTGAGACACGACCTATGCCGTCTAAACCCATGTTGGGAGTCCCCAAGCAGCTTGTACAAATCCAAATGGTCAACGATCCTATCCGCTATTATCCCCTCTAATAATT
Source organism: Bathynomus jamesi (assembly GCA_023014485.1). Classification (NCBI taxonomy): domain Eukaryota; kingdom Metazoa; phylum Arthropoda; class Malacostraca; order Isopoda; family Cirolanidae; genus Bathynomus; species Bathynomus jamesi. Next base: position 523,628 of record JAJOZX010002452.1, read on the forward strand.
TACCTTCAACTGAAATGAGACTAATGGGATGATAGTTCCCTGGACTTTCGTGATCCCCTTTCTTAAAGATAAGGGTCACATTGGCTTCCCTCCAAGCACCTGGCCCATCTCCAATGATTTGTTGAAGACTGTAGCCAGGTGGGGAGCCACCTGGTCACACACCTCCCGCAACACTCTGGGTAGAAACTGGTCTGGCCCAGGAGCCTTAAACGTGCTCAGTTTGTCTATTCTATCGGCATCGACTGTCATGGTACATCGAACACTATCCAGGCCAGCACCTTCGTGCCTCACGCCTGGCTCGGGGATGATGCAGGTGTCCTCCCTGGTGAACACTCCCGCAAAGTACTCATTAAGCACATTGGCGATGTCCACATCGGAGGTCTGCAGAACGCCGCTTCGGTGCTTTATCATGCTTCTAATGGGCTTTCTACTATTAACATAACTGAAGAGCTCCTTAGGGATCCCCTTGCAGAGGCTTGCCACCTGTAGTTCTTCGTTATGTTTCACTAGTCTAACCTTCGCCTTCACTTCCCTACACAGGTGGACATATGCTTCAGAGAGAGAGAGAGAGAGAGAGGCATAAATAGGACAGAAAGTGAAATGGTTACTAATTTTTTCATTTATTTTAAAGAATATGTCTATCACTAGCATTGCACACAAACCAAATTTGCATTGCCAAAATGAAAATTTTCATTGAAATTTAGTCTCTCATTATAATTTTGAAACATAATTAACACTGCACACTTTGAATAGGGTGAAGTAAAAAATCAAAAGTGCCAGGATCAAAATTGAGGGGGTCTAGATAGTTGTCTTTTGTCCAGGATTAAATTTTAAAACTGATTTTGGGTGGTTGCATACAAAACTGACTGCTACTAGCCAATTTATACAAACCATATTTGCGTGCGACCAAAATTTGAACCCAGTAACCTATCTCGGGTTCTGGACATGATAGAAAGACAATTTATGATGTATTTTTTACCTCTGAAGTAGATTAAAACATTTGCAGAGGGCTGCAGGCTCAATAATGCATTAAAAAATCCATATTTTGTCATTTTTGCTAAAAAAATGTTTTCTGCCTTTTTTTCTCCAAATATTTTGTTTATTTGAAATTATATTTTATATTTTTCTTTTCAGGTTGAATTTATAGAATTGATAAATATATGTATTTTGATGACCTTATTGCCAAAAAATACTGCTTAGTAGGATGTTAAGACACTGACACAGCTAAAATTCTTGATGGAGATCACAGATTTTCAAGCACAGACTCATTCCCAATGGAAAGCTTCCTCTTGGTAAAGATGTCAGTCATCCAATGTGTAATGGCAGAAGAGAACTGGATGACCAGACAAGCAGCTGATATGGTTGCACTAAGTCTCATTGAACACTGGATTTGATGCAATATCTATCCAATTTCACACCCCAGTGTCAACAGCAAGATTCAGGATCTAGTCAAAGAATTTTTGAGGTAAGACTCAAATTTTGAGTCCCTTATAAAAAGATTTAAAATGTCATACTTTTGTAAATTTTGTAGTTACATTTATTTGTTTGTGACAGTAATTTTATTAATATAATCATGTAATTCAGTGATTTGCAAATCATAAGAAAGATCGGTAATAAATTCTATTTTGATTAGAACTTAACTTAGGGTTTATAATTGAAATTTGCATTCATAACATTAAAGTTTCGGTAATATTGTAGGTTTGATAGATATTCAAAAAAGAAATGTGGTGACAAGTTTCAGTGAGCTTTCTTCCTTCATTGAAAAAACTTCCAAGTTGTTTGACATCTTCTGTGAGGACTCAAATCAGAGAAGAGAATTGGAACATTTTGTATTAACTCAAAATGATAGAAGACTATGCTCTCTATGAGGACCAGAAAATAGCTAGAATAGGATGATGCATTGGTTTTAAGGAACACCTTACATCAGCAGACATCAGATACAAAAGGAGAGGAGTACAGCAGGAGCAAGCAAAAGAAAAGAATCAGTGAGTTTGATCTATATAAATTAAAAACTTTTGATTGATGGCCACTTAAAATCTGGATTTCTTGAAATGATTGTACTACAAATTATAAAATTTTATTTTTGCATGTTTGGTAAACTATCTTGTATCATAATCATATTGTATTTTATTATCCCCAGGGAAGAGCTCAGAAGAGTTTTTCAAGTTGTTCCATCAAGCTCAGCAGCAATGCATGACAGTGATCTTGACAGTCTCTCAAGTCAGGGTAGCCTGGAATCATATGATGAAATAGCTGGTGTCAGTGTCATTTAATAACAAGAATCCAGGACAACAAAATAGGAAGTCTATATCAAACCTTGCTCGGCAGTGTGACAGGTATACTGTATAGTTTAAAATATGAGTATGCTTTGAATACTCTTGTTGCTCTGTTGATAATACCCTTGAAAAAATGATTTATAATCCATGTAACGTAACATTGCTAATAGTTAGAGCCCAATTCTTGGACACTGCTGTCCAATGAACATCTTATAATATTAACTCGATATAAAATAAATGTCTTTTACCAGGTATCAAGGAAGTGACAGCCAGAGCAGCAGTTGCATCAGCAGTTTTAGAGGATTATGAAATTATCACTACTACTGATAAGATGAACATAATTGACAGGTAACAGTCAAATTATCTTGTACATTAGTATCTGATTCAAATCAAGTATTTCACTAAAAGGCATAAGTTTCAAACAAGTGTTGAGATTTAAATATTATTGGTCAAAACCTATGGAGTTACTTAAATAACTGTCTTTAAAATTGAGTAAATTTGCACTATGAACTTTGCAGGAATAAGCTGAGAAGAGGATGTGAAAAATATCATAGTCATAAGAAAAGAGGAGGATAAATTTTTTGAATTGGTGGATGCTATTTATGTGGATGGTTACAAAGATGCAACAATGGTGACAGTAGAATGAAAGGCAAATATTACAGAAGAATTGAACTAGAAGAGCACTATGTAATTGTAGGAGAACCTGGTAAGATTTAAAATTTTGATCTTTAGTTTGCATTTTGTAACATATTACTCAAAATATTTAGTAAGATGAATTTTGGATATAGAAATTGGAAAATAGATATAAACCCAGAAATGTCTAAAAAATTGTCTCTAATTTCTGAATACTATTTCAGGTGATTTCTACCTCTCACATGTGACTCCAAGTAATGGCAAGGGGTCAACTATTGCAACAGAGATATACAAGGCCCTCAAAAACACTGAATTACAAACCAAACTTGCCATGATAGGATCTGATGGGAATAATACAATGACCAGTTCAAATGGTGGAGCTATCAGATGCCTGGAAGAATTGCCTGGTAGACCTTTGCAGTGGAGCATTTGCGTACTACACTGTAATGAGCTTCCCCCTTTGTCACATCTTTGTTACTCTGGATGGAACAACAAAGAGCCCAGACTCATTTTCAGGAAAGATAGGGGTTGAACTTGGTGGAAGTGTATCTCAGTGGGATGTGATTTCATTCAAGCCAATTAGGAATTCAAAATTTCCTGTTATTCCTAATGAAGTACTGGAGGACCTCAGCATTGATCAGTATTATGCTTACAGAATCTGTATGGCTGTTATGCTTGGCTGTGTTGATCCTGATCTCGAGCTCCTTGAAGTTGGTCTGATCTGTCATTGAAGGTGGTTGACTCTGGCATGTGGAATCCTCAGATTTTATACATCTTAAAGGAAGCCTTCCAAAGTTCTGGTCACACTTGTGGAGTTTTGTATGTTGGTCTATTTTCCAAGTTGGTTCCACATCGAGGAGTATCGATGCACAGATGGTGCTAAGAACTTTTGTGATATGCTCCAAAGGATCCTGAAATTTTCTCACAAGGAAGCCAGGGAGAGAGCCCTAAAACCCCTCTACTGAAATGCATACTATGCTCACCCTGAGAATATATTAATTGCCAATTTGCCATGCTTGCTGATTCAGACCCACAAATTTGCAACATTGCAGTTAACAAGGTACTTTTGGTTGGAGGGAATGAATCAGTTGAAACAGTGATAGACAGTGACTTCAAAGATGGTGACCTGACAATTGATTCAGATGAGGATATTGAAGTCCCAGAGTTACAGCCTGACTTGAGTGTTGTGAGAGATGGTAGTGTCAGGAGATTCATGGTGCCTAAAATCGATAACAAAGCTTGAGTGTATCTCAAAATGATAAACTTAAATTCATATGACATTCATGAGCCCCCAATCATAGCATCTCTAACCAATGAAGAACTCAAACATAAGAAAGGAAGCACTGAAACTCAACCAGCCTTGTCATAATCAGGCTGTAGAGAGGCACATTAAACTTGTAACAGAGGCTTCCTCAACTGTGGTTGGATTTGAACGTTGTGATGGCATTATTTGACAAAAGATAAAATCAAGAAAACTGATGAAAGTGTTCAGTACAATATTCTGAAGCTGTTTAGATGATTATTTTTTATTATTTTGTTTAACGAGTGATTCTTTAGTAATATTAATCTTAAGTTGATTTGTAATATTTTCAGTAGAAAATTGTACATATTTACCACAAATTGTCTAAAAAATTTGCAAAAAAAAAGGCTGAAATTTGCAATTTTTGGCCAAAAAATAATATAAATATAGATTTTCTGATGCATTATTGAGCCTGCAGCCCTCTGCAAATGTTTTAATCTGCTTCAGAGAAAAAAAAAACAATATAAACAGTTTTTAAATTGTCTTTCTATCATGTCCAGAACCTGAGATAGGTCACTGGGTTCAAATTTTGGTTGTGTTCACATACAATTTGTATAAATTAGCTGGTAGCAGTTAGTTGGAGTTTTGTATGTAACCACCCAAAATCAGTTTTAAAGTTTAATCCTGGACAAAAGACAACTATCTAGACCCCCTCAATTCTGATCCTGGCACTTTTGATTTTTTCACTCCACCCTAATAGTGTAGTGTATCATGCATGGCTGGCACCTATATTTTGTCATTCATGTATATAATTTACTTCATATTATTTATCATTAATAATATAGCCTCATACTATTGAGTGTTTTCGTAATGTGGCTCTGGAACTGCATGCACGTTCTGTAGCCTGTAAGCTGCAGAACCTGCATGCAGGTTCCAGAGCCACTTCATTATAAAATATAGCTCATGACTTGGATAACTTAAATAGGCCTGAATGGGTTCATGTTTTCCAAATGAAATGTAGTTTGGATTATTATCCAATATACTGTATGGATTAGTGATGCAGTATAGTAGTGACAGTGTAGCAGAATATGAGTGAAATGATTGTACAATGTATATTTATCAGAGAATGAATAGGCAGGGGGTGTTTTGGTTGTGTACATTAAGAATGATTTAATTTTAGTTCAGAATGATGATAATTAGACAATAGGGTGGAATCAGTTTGGGTTGATATTTGTGTATCAGGCAAGGAGTACATTTGGGTAGGTGCATTTTATATTTTACAGACCTTAAAATGAAACACACAAAGTTGATGATAGTATGGTTCAAGAAATAAATAAAGATTGTTCTGATAAAACATTAATTATGGGAGATTTCAACTTGTCTCCTGTAGACTGAACTTTTTGAAAGGAATTAATAAAGAAGGTATGTTCTTCATTAAACGAATGCTGTAATCATCACGTTCTAATGCAATTTGTAGACAAACTAAGCAATCTTGGATTTGGTTGTATCCAATATTATGAGGTTATTAAGGGAACTTGCAGTAGGAGAGTCATGAGGGAAAAGTGATCATGATGTCACACATTTTAAGATGGAACCAAATTAGGATCTTGTCAACAATGACCATCTAGTTCCTTGCTTCTTGAGGTAGTTGTTTAGCTCAGTAAAGTGGGATAATGAATTTGCCAATAAAAATGCTATTGAGATGTGGTCTCAGTTCAAAGAAATTTTAGAGGACATACAATGTAGGTGTATTTCTTTCAGAATTATTAGGAAAACTTTGTTGTGGAATTGGGAAATTGCTAAAATAATAAAACATAAGAAAAGGACATTCGGTGAATCTAAAAGCAGTAGTACTCTTGTGAACTTGGGTAACTTTGGTCAGTTAAGAAATATGTTAAATAGTTTGATTAGAAGAGTAAAAGACAGTAGTAAGATACAGCTTGCTTGAAGATGCAAAGAAATTCTTTAGTTTTTATAAATACAATAATAAAAAAACATTATAGGATTGACCCAATAGAACATGGTGATGGGATATTTGAAAATGATTAGGATATTATTGGTATAGTACCTATTTTTAATGATTATTTTAGATCTGCTTTTGGGGCATTCCATGAGAAAATGATGCGGTACATGACACTACACCATCTTCAATTTTCCTCTAATTTTGCTTTTGGTATTGTCCAAACAAACTCAAAATATAAAATTATAGCTCACTTGGAGTTATCATTCCAAATTTATGCCCCTCTCTATTTTGAGAGTATTCTGCATACTACTAAACTTCAAATTGTCATATATCAGACCCTAATTCAGACAGGGCCACCAAGAGCTGCCCCGGGAAAGGATTGGTATATGGGTCCCCCCTGTTTACTCTGTATTTTATTTTGAATGTTTTTTGTGTATATAACAAGCAAACTTATTACATGTCCAAGTCATTACCAATTCAAAACATACAATATGAATAAACAACTTGGAAGAAAATGACCATTTTATTTTTTGAATCAATTATATTAATTCTATCACCATACAATTTACAAATGTAGTACCAGTCCATGCAGGCAAGACAATTGTTTGCTGCAAGATTTTCATATTAGAAGTGTACTTTCTTTGCCTTCTCTCTAAAGTACAGGCTAACTGGCTTTCAATTACAATGGTTCCCAGATCTATCAGTCAGTCTTGGGCATTGGTGGACCACAGATAATATTTTCTGTTTAAGTGTGACAATGATAATCTCTCTAAAATGTATGTTCATTAATTATATTTCCTCTCTTATTTAATCAATTGCTTTACTAATATTTTTAGATTTTATCCTCCCTCTTTCTGGGCCCCCTAGAGGTCTGGGCCCTGGGGATTTATCCTGGCTTCCCCACCCTCTCGGCAGCCCTGAATTCAGATAGAAGAATGATTGAAAGTGTATCTGAAAGGCAATTTCCCAAAGAATAAATCACCATAAGCACAGAAAACACCTAAGAGTCAATGAATAAAAAGTTTACAGATAATTTTTTAAGTTTTTCATATAAACAAAAAAATGAATTTTTCTTTGAATGAAATTGAACTTCATCTCTCTCTCTCTCCATCAGTGGAAAGTGGTAAAAAAACTGACTGTTTTAGCATCTAAAAGTAGTGTTTTTAGATTTAAATGATGCTAACCAGGGTTGTGGAGTCGGAGTCGTGGAGTCGCACGTTTCAGGGCGGAGTCGGAGTCGAATTTTTACAGTGTGTGGAGTCGGAGTCGGAAAATTTTGGACCGACTCCACAACCCTGGTTATAGCCACTAGGTTAAGAAGGGTTATTCAATTTTAAGTAGGACTACTACTGGTTAGACCTTAATTATGTTTAAGAGAATCTTTTTCATTTATATATATATATACCGGTATATATATATATATATTTATATATATATATATATATATATATATATATATATATATATATATATATATATATATATATATACCGGGTGTGGCAAAAGTAACGCCCTTTTAATAATTGTACATCTTTTTTTAAGGTGTATTGAGCCAACCACAAAATTAATTAAATTCCAGTTATTTGTTAGTTTTTACTGAGAAAGTACTTATTATTTTTCTTAAAATGCTGTATTTTTCTTAAAAACCTTATTATTTCTCTTAAAATGCTGTAATTGATTTATTTCCTTCAATAAAAGAGAATAAACTAAAAAGGGCGTTATTTTTGCCGCACCCGGTATTATTGGAAAAAATAAAAATCCCTTAATATGATAATATCTACAAGTCAATATCCTTCTTAATATTTGAATGTTCCCTTATCCTAGAAAGTAACCTGACGATTCATGTGGTGGTGATGAAATGTCTTATTATTATGATAATTATAGAGTGAAACACTAGGGGAGTCGGAGTTGTATATTTAAAATGTGAGGAGTCTGAGTCGGATTTTTAGATTTTTTACAATGGGTGGAGTCGGAGTCGGAGTCAAATTTTTACAATGTGTGGAGTCGGAGTTGGAAAATTTTGGACTGACTCCACAACCCTGATGCTAACCACAGAAAAATCATACATTTCACTTGTCTAGTTATTCATTAACACTTTACTTGCTATCATTATTAGGAGTTAATTTGCTGAATGAAGTGGTGATATGTCTTCTTTCAGATTGTCAGCATTGGTTCTGCAAGGGATGCTCTACACATGATCATCTTGCATATCTTAGACTCTTGGTCATCCTTCTTTCAGGATTTTGGTGAAACTTTTGCTTTTGCACTAGACATACCAAAGCTTTTAATAGAGTCTGGTACAAATTTGTAAGTGGTTCAACTATTTATAGATCATAAAATCACTTCGTTCATTGTATAATTTTGAAATTAATTAAGATTTCATTGGTTGGTAATTTTGTGTGTTCAGTTTTTGTATATTTTTATATCTTGCTCATTTTATATTTATTACATTCTTAAATGTAAAACCAATGTAGGAGTAGTTACTTACTTCTTCAGAACAGTTAAATTGATATATGATATTACTCACTCCACTATCAGAAAACTTTTCTCAAGAAGAGAATTGCTAAAACATTTTTTGTTTTTGATTTGTAATAGCTTCTGATTTTGATACCTTTATTTTTTATTTTTTCATATGTTTTTTTATTATGCATTTAAGTTTTGATTCTTTACATTTCTTTCCATCTAAAGTTTCCATCATAGGTGCAAATAGTCATGTATCCAAGTAACATTGGTTACAAGAAAGAAATTTAGCTGGCAGAAAGAAATTGGAGCAAAGGATTAAAAGAAAGAAAAGGAGACAAAAAATGGAATAAAATATGATATAGGTGATGGGTAAGTGGAATTGAAAATATAATAAGTGTTGTCTTGAAGAGAGGAGTCTTCTGTCAGAAAGGATTTCCTAGTTTCTTCAGGTTACAAGAAAGAAAAATTATTTACCTGTATGGTTTCCATGCTGATACTAACCCTTGGTAGAATAACTACTCCAAAACACTTGTTCTGCTTATTTTTAAAAATTGAGTCAATTTTTAACCTTCATTTAAACTTTTGAATTTATATTTGATTTAAATCTTTGATGCTTGTCCTTATTTGTCAGATTATTTATACTTAGATGTTCAATAATTATTCTACCTTAACTTTCAGGCAACTACTTCTCACTACCTTATTGATATGGAAAATATTGCTACCCAGAATACATTACTTATCCTTCTGCTGATTCTCTTTTCCTTACTGCAAAATTCATTATCCTAATTTCTAAGGACTATCACTCCCAATCATGGTAAATTAACAATTTATTGCCTCATCTAAATTAAAAAGTGTTTGAAGCATGTTATTAGTTACTACCATGCGATTACTATTTTCTCTAATCCTATTCCTTGCCTGACCTTTGACTTTATGCCATTCATCAGTCCTAACTTTCTGTGGACCTATATCCTTGTCTTCAATATGAGAATTAAGTTTAACATCAGTAGGACTAAATAGTTTCAATGTAATTCACTTTGGGTAGTGGATTCTTGAACCCTATAATAAACCAAGGAATGTACAGTGAGTGTTGTCTCAACCTAGTACAACATTATTTGCTGAATTTGTTTTTATCCACATTCTTGATAAAGTTAAAGGAAATCCTTCGTACATACCAACAAAGTTAGTGATAAACCATCATATATACACAGAGCACTTCTGCCCTGGCTAGGAGCCTTAAGATTCTGAAGTTCACTGGATCTGCAGCATAGGCTGTAGACTTAGTTGTACAAGACACACTGTTCCATAATTGGCATGCATTTTGAACTTCTGATTATTTTATCCCATTTTTGCTTGTTTGTGTGTGAATACTGCAGCATTGAGCAATACAGTCTTCAGTATAATTTTTCTGCGGTGACCTGCCTTACCCTTATATACAGAGTTGGCAATAAAACACTTTTTTTTTAATGCCCAGCCCACTTTTTTTTTTTTTTTCTAAAATGGTATAATTAAACCACCTACATTTTATACAAGCTGAATTATGATTATGTAGGATACTTATGCATCTAATAAGATGGGAGTTAAAGCTGAACAGAACAGAGGATTTTAATTTTGACATAAATATGATAAAAATAATATAGAAAAAAATCATAATAACGAGCAAAATACTGGTGGTGGTGGGGGTTTCAAGTGTTTAAAAAAAAGTGGTGTGGGGGGGGGCAAAAGTGGGTTTCTCATTTTGGTGCCAACCCTACTTATATGTGAACATCATTGCCATTATAACTTAAAACTCTAGATGATGCAGGCTATACAGTTTCTTAACCATTTACTGTCACATGTTGCCTCCAGTTAACTTTTCAAATACACACATTCATAACTTAACCCTACAAAAAATTCTGCAGAAAAGGGTTAATTCATGTATAATTTTTTTCTGTACACCTTCACATATTTACAAGCATTATATTTTAAATATTACTTGAAAGTATGAGCTTTCAGAATTTTAAAAGTTTGGGTATCAGATTTTACAGATTTTTAGTACTGTTTTTCATTCCTTTTGAGATAAATAAAAGTTTTTTATTTCATGTTTGAAAATTACTATGGAGGTTAGATTTATTGGTTATCCTAATAATGTGAATCCCATTTTTATTTTTATTATAAGTTTGGTGCTGTTAGCTTTGCACAGAACTTCATGTCAAGACCATTCCTAAATTGGTTCAGGTACACTTCTTTGAAAGAAACTATTCAAGCAAAAAAGTTTTCTAATTTGAAAATTTTATTCTCGATAAAATCCATCATGATTTTATCAGTATTGGGGAGTGTTTTATTATTTTCAGGAGAATTTTTTTGTCTATCAGTATGAAGAATGGTTAATTAAAGAGAGTGACTTTTGTTAAGAAAATTTTTTCCATCACTCATTCGATGTCATGAGTTTCAAAATAAAAAATGGTGAAAGGGAGTGTGATCTGAAAGAAATTTATTGGAACATTAAAGATGAAGTTGATATTAAAGAAGAAGTTGATTCGTATGAAGAAAATTATTGCAGAACAGATACAATTGGCCATGGAAATATCTATGATGAATGGGAGGTAAGAAATAGTTATGAAAAATTGTTTTTGTTATATAGTTTAAGTGGGTTTGCTACTCATGCCACAAGAAAAAGAAAATATAACTTTTGAAGTTTATTTAATTCTTTTGATGACTAGGGATTGTTCAGTAAGGTTGGTATTTTATTTATTAATACATTTATCAAAGCATTAAACTGATGAACTCATTTTTTAGAGCTTCTCATAGATTATAAAGCAGTTTTCTTAAATCTAGAAATAAATTGAAACAGGAAATATGTATTGAATGTGATGAAAAGAAAACTATTAATTATCAATGTGATTGGATCTTTCTGGGAGGGAAGAAACAGACTTCACTGATTACGAACTCAATGTTAAGTTAACTTATGTTTTTCTGCTTGAGTACACCTTTGCTAAAGTAAGCCATTATGATACTTATCTGCCTCATTCTTGTAGTTATTCTCCACCACACTAGTGAGGGGCACTATATACACTGAGTGGCAGAAAAATCTGCACACTTGGAATATCGCGAAAAGCAAAAAAGTGGACAAGCTTCTGTTTATAAAAGTTTTAAAATTTGAAAATTTAGTCTATGAGGACATTAAAAAATCTTCAAACACCTGCGTAATACAATTTATCAAAAAATACTGTACAAAAAAACAAACAAACAAAAAAAAAAAAACCAGATTTTGACGAACAAAAAATAGTAAAAAAAATAAAAAAACAACTTGTGATCCAGGGTTAATAAGAGGTGTTGCCTCCCCTAGCTTGAATGTCTGCAGCCATTCAGCGATTCATCCCATGAATGAGATTGGCAATCACATCCTGTGGATTCCCTCCAATGCTTCAGTTAAACCTTGTTGTAGCTCCTATAGTGTGTTAGGGGCTATTAAACGAGCCCTAAGACACTGTCCCATTGCGTCCCAGAGATGTTCTATTGGGTTCAGGTCCGAACTTCAGGAATGCCACTTGATTTGACAAATTCCAGCTTCATCAAGGAAATAGCTAATGGCTCCTGCCACATGTGGTCCAGCTTTATTGTGGTGTAGAAGGAAGTCTTCGCCATTGAAAGGAGCAAAAGGTACCACATGCTCATGCAAGATCTCTTTCACGTATCTTGCAGATGTCAATGACCCATTACCAACAAAAATGAACTCTGTGTGGGAGTTTGGAGTGATACCACCCCAGACCATGACTTGAGTCTCCTTCAAAAGCAACCCTCTCTGTAAAAGTGCATGGGGTGAATCTTTCTCCTGTTCTTCTCCATGCTCTTTCCCATGCATTGGATGGTCGAAGATTAAATCTTGATTCATCCATGAACAATACTCGTCCCCATTGGACCATAGTCCAATTGACATGCTCAAGACCAAAAGCAAGACAAGCATTGCCATGGTGTGGGAGCAATTCCAGTCTCATTGCTGGATGTCTAGCATGTAAGCCACTTTTCATAAGCCTCCTAACAGTTCACTCTGATACACTGACATATCAAGACTTTTCCAGCTCATTGCGGACATTTGTGGCAGTCAAGCGACAATCTTGCAAAACACTCAAGACAATGAAATGATCATCACAGGCAGATGTGCAGTGCGATCTTCCAGATTCTGGTCTTCAGATGTATTCTCCTGCCTCCACATGATGTTGGTAGACATGTCAAGCCATTGTTCTTGGGATTCCTAGTGCATCAGCGATGTAACGCTGGCTCTGACCATCTTCAATTAAGGTGATGACCCTTGCGATATTCATGGCACTCAAATCTATTGTAAATGTCCAATTCTGAAACCCAAAAGAATTAGAAGTCTATCTGTTACTAAATGCAAATGCCTACTCCCACTAGTGGAGGAAGAAAGTGGCACTAGCAGTCTAAGAGCAACTGAATGTCACTGTTGAATTTTTAAAAGAAGTCGAAAATTCAATACAGCTAGTGTGTTCACAGTTGTTGTTGTTTTGTCTCATTATTTGGTTGGCTCATAGACTATATTTTTTAATTTTAAAACTTATATAAAGAGAAGCTTGCCCACTTTTTTGCTTTTTGCAATATTCCAAGTGGGCCAATTTTTCTGCCACTTAGTGTATTGTTGTCTAACTTCTGTGTGTGAAAAAGTTGGTAGAGAGTTGTGTATGAAATATATTTAATCATCATTTTGCAGTAATCCTTTTTCACAATAGGCTAGCATGAAAAAGGTTGAGAGTCTACAGTCTGTACTCAGAAATACCTCAGAAGTTGTATAAAAGCTTTATAAAATGAGATCTCAGATGTCACTGTCACATGAAGAAACAGAAATTATATGGCTTACATAGTTTTGTTGATTTTTAACAACTTACTAAAGTTTTATATCTTGAAGATACTTTGAATTTGAAAAGCAAGGTATATTGATATTACAGTATATGTGATGACAGAGTGAGTTTGTATGTTACTTTTTCAATCATTTCTAAATTTAATTTTGAAATAATTCCTTAGAAGAACTTTCCTATTTGCTTGTATTAAGGTCTCATTCAAAATTAAGTGGGTTAGAATGGTTTCCTTGCAGGTTGATTCAGTCAAGAATGTTACATTCTGATAACCATATAAATTTACAATAATTGGTGGTTAATTTTAAGTTGGGAGTACAGCAAAATCCTATTATACCAAAGGGTCTAGGCCAAGCACTTTTTGAATTAATGGACTTCTCAGAGGAATGGATAAATGGCAAATGTAATGTACACACTAAAAATAATTGTCGTTGAATCAATGAAAATTATATTTACTTCAATAAATATACTATTACACATTCGTCTACTCATCACAATCTTCCACACAACACTCTCCTTATCTTTAATGATACACAACTCAATTCTTTCTCTTCATGTAACATTCTCAGTGTTTCCTCGTGATCTTTCCTGAAAAGTTCACATATACTCCGTAAAACAGCTTCTTAGAGGTTGTGTGTGTGTTGTGCTGACTCTGTAGTTTCTTCATCCCCACTCATTTGCTGTCTTTGTACAGGGATGAGTCTCATTTGCTCCTGTGAGGAGTGGCTCAACTGGGCAGAGTGAACCCACAAAGCTCTACTTAACCGCGTGGAATCAATGACTTTTTGGTCTCATCAATCCCACCTTATACTGCCTGTCTTCATTTTTTCTTTCTTCACTGCAATGTTGCCTCGCTCTCTCTCTACTGTTGCTACTACAACAGACACTGCTCTTCCGAATACACTAACAGCATGTTGCCTCCTTTAATGAGAGCATGCAGTACCAGACTTCCAACACATTCTCATCACTTTTCTGTCCAACTCTATAACACAAGGGATAATCAGTATTCTCAATCTTTCATCTGTTGAACTGATCAACTCTAGAACAACCTTCCTCAATCTATCTTTCCCCGTATCTTTGACCTTCAATTTTTGATGTGCCATGTGTCCAAACATTGCAAAAACTGTGGACTTTGATTTTGGCACCTCTTATCTGGGAAGGGGAGAGTATGTTACAGCATTCACCCTTGCCCCCCCCACCAATATCAATAAAAGGAATTGGACTGTTAATCTAAAAGGTAGAGGCTTGGCTCTTAACTCTGAGGTCAGATTTCAGTAATTAAGGTGGTTTCTATGAGTTTACCTTTGTAGGATAATGGGCAGGGCCTAAAAAACTATTGGGTCATTCCACATCAAGTGTACACACCTTATGTCACCATCTTTCTGATTTTTTTGCGTAATGGTTAGGTTGGGTGAATGACGAATTGTCACCAAATTTCAAGTTGCGTAATAGCTGCGTAATCGCAAACGCAGTGCGTGACCACTCACTGGCAGGACGCCGGGTATTTCACATTATTTCAATGTTATTTTTACTGTGCATTATATAACACACTCTCCAATGTAAGTCTAAATTAATTTTTTATTATTAATTTTTAATATGTATTTTCTTTTATAGATGGTGTTTCTTAATAATAATTATTAATTACCATTATAATTCTGTTTACAAACACTGTTTTTATCAAAAAAAATTATTGTTTTATTATTTTCAATACCTTTTTGGGGTCTTGGAACGTATTACCCGATTTACATGTATTTTGGGGTTCGACTTACGTCATTTTCGAGTTAAGTAACTCATCTCGGAACAGATTAATTACGTAAGTCGAGGGTCGACTGTATATATATATATATATATATATATATATATATATATATTATATATGTGTGTGTGTGTGTGTATATAGGGTGGTTCACAACTTCACAAGCATAGGGAAAATTTAGCATCTGAGATTTCACTTTTGGGTCATTGTTGCTTTTGTTCCTAGTGTGAATAACTGTGTGAAGTATGTTTGGTCTACGGTGTCGTTAAGAGGTCGCTCAATCATGCATGACGTGTCTCACTAATGACTGATTACTATAGTATGACTAAATTTGGCTTCTTCTTTTGTAGGAATGTGTAGAAATGCCGCTGAAGCAATCAAAAACATGGTCTAGCAGTGAGGTGTGGTTACTAGGGAAGGCGGAGGAAAAGTTAACTAGGGCAGGACTCCCTACCAAGCTTCAAGTCCTCCAGAAATTCATGTTCCACCATCTGGAGGAGAGGAAGACAGAATATAACAGTGCGGTGATGACCATTGAGGCTTTGATCCCGTTTTGGACAAAAGCAAACGTTCCAATGACGGATACCAGATACGCTGAGAAGAAGCTCCTGAAACTGTACGAGTAATACAAGGGGCTGAAGAAGAACCGCACAAAGAATTTTCCATCCTACAGAATGAAGGAGGACATATTTCGCGGAGACCTTGACGATGTGTTCGATCTTTCACGTCATGACGCCCTCGAGACCATGATGAATGAGGAGGACAAGAACTTCCTTGTCACTCAGCTCGATAATCCCACTTCCTCCAGCTTTGGCCCGATTGACAAGAAAATGGCTGACCAACAAACGAGGAAGAGGATTCGGTGTGAGGCGGAGATGAACCGAGAGGAGAAGGCCAAGCGCGAGGCGGATGCGAGATGGTCCCAGGGAGAACTGGAGGCTTCTAGTTCAAGCACATCTGAATCATCAGATTCAGATACTGTAGTTTTTAAGGAGTCAGCACGAAAACGTTCCACTCTTAAGCGATTGAAGTCTGTGATCACGCCTGACATTTCCTTAGCCTTTGATCGCCACAACATCAGTGACAGGAAAGGAATGGCAGTGGTCGCAGCAACTATTAAATCGCTGGGGCACAACTTGGACGAAGTGTCAATCTCACGCAGCACCATTCGTCGCGTGAGACAATGTACACGTGAAGCGGTGTGCCGCGAAGATCAGGCCACTTTCAAGACCCATGAGCCCCTTCTCTTGCACTGGGATAGTAAGCTGCTTACAGATATCTCCCATGGGTTAGAGGTGGTGGACCGTGTGGCTGTACTTGTAACCGGTAACGGGGAAGAGAAACTCCTTGGAGTTCCAATGGTAGCTGCTGCCATGACTCCAGATTTGAAAAAATTTACTGGAGCACAGCTCTGAATTTACTTTTTTTCCCCTTACACCACTAGATAGGTTAATGATAGTAAACTCTTGAATTGACGACATACCAATTACAAATTGTTTTAGCTAAACATAATAATACAATAATGTACAGTTTATAACTCGCCTTAAGTTTATTTATTCATTGCAGCAGCAACAGTGGACGATGTTAGACCTTGCATGTAGGCATTTGTTGTGAATTTACCGCCATGTATGCTTGGCCACTGATCAATGGCTTTCTGTGTGATCATTACAGCAGATCTAGTGCCTGGAGCTGGACCCTCCTTCACAATTCTGCACAGCTTAGTCAAATGAGATGGCTTAATGGATCCTTTGTGTTCAACAATGTAACCAAGAATGGAGAATGTCCCTTCAGCTGGTGCTTCACTCCAGGCAGTTGATCCATCTTTATCAAAATGCTTTAATCTCTGTGATTCCTTTCCACAGCTGTTCTATATATTCTGTCAGCCAATTTATCACTGAGTCTTTTGTAAAACTACTTTCAGATCTGGTTCTGGATGGTCTAGCAACTTCAGCAACCTGGTAGTAATCAGAACGTTTCTTGATGTATTTGTAAACTTCATTTAGGATGTAATCCTCAGCTGTTAGTTCCTTTTGCTGCCCTGTGGTATCGTGCTTAAATTCAGAAACTACATCATTTGCATTTCCTCCATTAGCTAATTTGGAAATTGTTTCCATCACTCTTAACATAACAGTTTTCCCTCCTTCTTTATAAAATATATTTTCTACAAATTCTGCACTAACTGTGGTTTCTTGAGCTACTTGCAACATAATCTTTGTTACATAGGAAATCAATACATAGAACTTGGCACTAATTTCTTTCTCTTGTGGATGATCAAAAAACACAATTTTCCACATCTGTCAAATTGATCAAATTCGTAATTAACCATGCGAGTATCAGATTTGAGTTTTGGTCTCTTAAAACCAATGATATTGTCAAGAACCATATTGGTATAGTCAAGGCCTGATCTCAGATTTGAAGAGTGATTCTGAATAAAGTCTAAAAGCTCACTTAGTTTACAAATTTTCTTCAATGCATCAACGTGGGCTCTGTTCACAAGATGCATTAAGTCCCATCGAAATTTGAAATTTTCTCCAAACAACTTTTTCATTTCGTTTTTAAATGGCTCGTTGTCCTTACAAAAAGCCCCATCTCCAACCATTCCAGATACCTTGGATTTAATTGCTTCTTCAGATAGTTTCAAGTGATTAGGAGACTTCAACACATCAAAAATTTCATTGGCCAAATAAACTCCTGATTTGCTGCGTACTAAATTTATCCCAGCAAGTTTTACAGTCTTATCTTATTCACTCATAACTAATACAACTAGCATGCTTAATCCCAAAATTATTCCAATGTCAGCTGTTATTGTTACTGAAGTTTGTTCTAAGAACCACTTTACAGTTTGTTCTTTAAGTTGATTATCTAATAGCTCACAAATTGTCTCGCACGCATGTGTGCTATGATTCAAATTTCCAACCTCACAACCTGACCTATGTAATACAGCTAGAAGTACTGGATATAGAGCCCATGCAGTGTTTGTTTTCATTATGTAGTATAAGATGTTGCCACATAAGTCTTCTATGCGTTTAGTAGTGTTCCGAGAAGATGTTTTCATCACTTCATAAACAGCAGCTCTTTTTTGATGATGAAGTTTAATTAAATGTCTCTTCAGGTGGGTTTTCAGATTTCTAAACCATCTCTCTTGATTTTCTCCTTGTTTGCATACATAGGTTAAATCTTTAACATTGAAGTAACCTTTTATGTTAGAATGTTTGTCTGAAGCACATGCTTTGGGGTCTGTGCAAGCTATGCAATATAATGTAAACATTTTATCATCAGAAGCATCATCAATATCTTCTTGATTATCATCATCTTCATCCTCAACAGCTATATCTACATCAGGCATATTAGTGTCACTATTTGCAATGTTTTCCATTATATCACTTGGTACTGAAAATGAATCATCAGCATGCCCTAGATCCTTCTTTTCCACCAATTTGAATGTAGATTTGATCAAATCATTGTTCAGGATTTCTTGTATTGATTTACACTTGCTTAAATGGGCTCTGGAAATGTCAAATTTGTTGCTTTTTGCTTTATTAGATTTGGATGCAACACTTGAACTTGAAGGCATATTTTGACTCTTCTCTTTATTAACCACAACAGCTTGGTGAGTTTCTTTTGTTAGGCGCAAAATTGCATTCAATGTCTTCTGGATTTGGGAATTTTCAAATTCCTCTAAAGCAGTTCTGTTAGTCTGATGCGCAGATTCCTCACTTACCTTTTGTTTCTTAGGTGGAGGAGAAGCACTTTCTTCAGTCTGTGAAACATCTAGTGAAAAAGTTTCATTTTCTAGATTAGCAGTTGAAGAAGTTGGTTCATTTTTCTGAGGTCTAGCACTAGCACATTTTGTGAACAAACTAAATGACTGCTTTGCCGTATCTCTCTGCTGCACTTCATCCTGGTATTTCTTTACTGCAATATCTAAGCTGTGGGCCCAAACTCTGGGACCTCTTGTATTGTAACAAATATTTTTTTGGGAATTAAAATGTTCCTCCCAGTTTTGCTTCTTTGAATATTTGTTCTTGCATTGACCACAAAAGTAACCCCTTTTAACACCCTCACTTTTCTCTCCAACTTCATCAATATTAGGATCCATTATTGATTATTGACTACCTGAAAAAAAAAAAAATAAGTAAAAGTTAGTAAATATAGTATGGTAAAAGTGAGTAAAAGTAAGTAAATATAGTACAATGAAAGTAAGTAAAAGTAAGTGCTTTAAACTTAGTAAAAGTAAGGAAGAGTAAGTAAAAGTAGGTAAGTTAAAGTAAGTAAAAGTAGGTAAGTTAAAGTAAGTAAAAGTAAGTTTAAACTTAACTAAACTTTTCAATTCTAGAGTCATGGTGGATTACTTAAAACCGCACAAGTAATTATCTGGCCAATTTATCAAACCTGGCCGAGATCAATGGAACATAGTCCAATCCTGATAATTTTATATTAAAAAAATATACGTTTTAATAAAATTTTAATTATCAAAACATTGAAGCTGAACAAAAAATAAAAATAATTGTTAAATATGGAATTACCAACTAAACTTAAAATAACTAAATTTGTAATTTAAAAAAATTGGTTTGTACAAGAACGTATACGCAAAAAAATTGCATAACGTCTAGCGGATGAACAAAACCCAAACCCAAATTTACTTTTTCTCATGGTCAAATTTACTGGAGCAATGCTCCCAAGATCCCAGGAATCTGGAGTCATGGCTGCTGCAACTGGAGCATCTCAGGCTCAGGCGTGCCTGAAGCTTGTGGACGACTGGTCTTTGAGGGGCAACGTTCGAGGTCTTGTTTTTGATACAACTGCGTCCAACACGGGACTTCATGCTGGAGCTTGTACTCTCATTGAAAAGGAGTTGGGTATTGATCTGGTGTGGATCGTTTGCCGACACCACGTGGTAGAAGTCGTTCTTGCTGCGGCCTTTGTTGCTTGTTTCGGAACATCCAGTGGACCTGAAATTGGCCTATTCAAGCGCTTCAAGCAGCACTGGGTTTTCA
Source organism: Bathynomus jamesi (assembly GCA_023014485.1). Classification (NCBI taxonomy): domain Eukaryota; kingdom Metazoa; phylum Arthropoda; class Malacostraca; order Isopoda; family Cirolanidae; genus Bathynomus; species Bathynomus jamesi. The sequence continues at coordinate 543,803 of JAJOZX010002452.1, forward strand.
TTGATCGCAGCAAGTTCGAGAGTGCACCCAACAGCCTGTTCATTGAAACAGCAGAGCAGAGGAAGGAAATGGTCTCCTACTACAAAGAGGCTGTCAAGAAGAAGAGCCAGCGGGACGACTATGATGAACTGATGCTTCTCTGCCTCCTTTTCTTGGGAGGGAAGCTTGACGGTCCTGTGAGAATTCGAAGCCCTGGAGCCATGCACCATACGCGATGGATGGCCAAGGCCATTTACACGCTCAAGGTATTCCTATTCAGAGATCAATTCACCTTGCTTCAGACCGAGAAACGGAACATCGAGGAACTAAGCCTGTTTATCACGCTCCTTTACGGCCGCTACTGGAACGAGGCCAGTGTTGCATACATGGCTCCATTGAATGACCTCACTTTCTTGCGCCAGCTGAAAGCTCACCCAGGAAAGACGAACGACGCGGCATTTGCCGCGATGAAGCGCCATTTGTGGTTCATTTCTGAGCACTTAATCCCCTTGGCACTCTTTGATCCTCGAGTTCATGCGTCCACGAAGGAGAGGATTGCTCACAACATCGTAGCTGTTCCCGAAAAAAGAAAAGGACTCAAGCGCGTGGACGGAAAAACGTTCTCCTCGAGCAATCCCTTGGAATTCTATGCCACCAAACGTTCAGCAATCTTCTTCAACCTCGTCATGCAGCACGGAAGTGAACAGGCGCAATCATTCCTGTCCAAGACACCAAATGATTGGAACACAGATCCAGCTTACCAAGGAATGAAGGAACGTGTAGAGAAGATGGCAGTGGTTAACGATTGCGCAGAAAGAGGAGTTGCGCTCAGGCTTTCAACAACACGATCACGAAGGATGAAGCGCCAAAGCAGTACCTTCTCCGCGCAGTCGCTCAGCACCGCAAGGAATTCAAAGAGCCGACTAAAATTGGTCTCAAGAAGACCTAAAGATCTTCAACTGTGTGCATTATTTGTTCCGCTGTTATAATTTCATAATATATTAATATATATATTATATATATACTGTATATATATATATATATCCCCCTCCCCGCGGGCGGTCTTTCTGGGGTGGATCGCCCGCGGGCTCCTGCCTCCATGTGGCGAAGGGGGTCAGCCGCGGCTGGGGGCCCTGCCGGGTCCCCCGCCCGGTTGCGAAGTGGACTTTTAGCATACCCTGCTATCCTACAGCCCCCTCTTTCCTGTCTTCCCCTCTTTACCCTCTTCCTTGCCCCCTCTGTTTTTTCTGCTTTCTCTGTTCACTTCGCGCGCCCCGTGGGCTGCCGGGGCTGGTCGCTGGGGGTCTCGCTCCCATGGCCGGGGCCGGACTAAGTTGGCTGGTAGGGTGCCCAGGCCTGGGACCCTGGGGGGCCTTGGTCTTTGCTGCCGGCGGGGGAGAACTTTCGACGCTGCAAGGGCCCCTTTTGAAACGGGGGTACCTACATGGGACGAGGCACCCATCCCCCGCCGGCATGCGCTTGGTCCCCTTGGGCCCCGGGTAATCGGTTCCCCGCGGCCCCTGGCGCGAAACAATACAAATTTTCTTTATGGAAACACTTACAAATCTAATGGACCTCGTTGACGACCCGGCTTGTGCATCTGACCTCCCTCTGACTACCTTTTTGGACCTTGGGTCTGGTAAGGGCAGTCGGCAGCCCTCGCCCACCCCGTCTGCTCTTCTTGCCGACACCTCCTCTCCCTCTCTTCCCCAGGCTCGTGGCGCCGCTGCCCGACCCCCGCCAGTGGCGGATGGACCTGCAGTGGACCCCCCGACCCCTGGATCCCCCCATATTCCACGTCCCGATAGGGACCCACCTGCTTTTTCGCCCTCAGGTGGGAAGCCCGCGGCCCCGGTCAGGCCTCATCGCCCCCGGCCCCCTCGGCCCCTGGGGGACGTGGGACCCGACGTCGCCGTCCGCCTTTCTCGTCTCCCCGTCCCCTCGAAGTACCGGTGGTGTTTGGCCCGACGTCTTCGCTCGGCCTTAGGACGGTGGACAAGTTCCTCGTCCTCCGCCCCTCCTCCTCCAAGCCCCTCCCCACTAACCATGAACGCCTCTTTCAAGCGATCCATGGGGTGACGGGGACGGCTCGTTTTGACCTTCGGCCTCAGAGGGATGGTTCCATTCTGATAAGGTCGCGTTCCTATGTCGAAACCTCTCTGCTCGCTATCCCCAATGTCCTGGGCTGCGGGATTACGGTGTCCCCCCACCCCCGCCTCAATCAGTGCCAGGGCACAATTTACGCTGCTCGTCTTCTACCCATCCCGGTGGAAGACCTCCAGATTGACCTCGCCTCCCAGGGTGTTGTGAGGGTGTACCGCTTTCTCGACAGATCGCGGTCCCCAACCGCCCCTTCTCCTCGCCTGCTCCTCACTTTCGACTCACTGGTGCCCCCCGTTTCGGTATTCTGGGGCTTTGGTGAGAGACGAGCGTGCGAATTCTCAGTACGACCATACGTGCCAGATCCTACGCGCTGTTTTCAGTGCAATAGGTTTGGCCACGTGAGCAGCTCCTGCCGTCAGCCGTCCCCGTTGTGTGTCCGCTGCGGCGGCCCTCCCCACCCCTTGCCCTGTACTGCTCCGCCTTCCTGCACCAACTGCCATGGACCACACCCTGCTTCATCCCGCTCTTGCCCGTCCTTCCTCTTTGAAAGGGAGGTTCGGGCCCTGTTCATCAGAGTTTCTCAGCGCTCGGGAGGCGCGGGACCGGTTGCGTGGCTGCGAGGCCCGGCGTGGTGCCTCGTACGCCGAGGCTCTCCGTTCCCGGACCCCGTCCTCACCGGCGGTTCCCAACGCGCCTCCACCCACCGTGTCCGCTACTCCCAGTCCATCCTCTGCCGCCCAGCGGACTCCTACCGCGGCTCCCCGTACTACCAGCGCGTCCCCACGTGCTCCCTCCGCGAACGCCGATGCTTCGTCGGCAACCCCCCCTGCCCCTTCTACGCCCTCTCCACCGGCGCCTTCGGCCACCCCCATTCCGGATCGTGACCCGCCGTCACCCATGCGGGCCGCACGACGGAGGGGTAGGGCCGCAAGCGCCGCGCCAGTGGTGACCCCGAAAGGTTCGAAGCCATAAGCCTCGCATCACCTTCCTCTCCCAAACACAAACGCCCCCTTCGCCCTACCGCCCCGGTGTCCTCACCGTCCCCACTGCGCAACCGTTATGCACGCTCCCCCCTGGGGTCCCCGACGGCCCTCGTGGTGGGGGCTGAGATACACCCCTCTCCGGCCCGGTCGATGGACCCACTGGAGGGGGAACTCGCCCGCCTGGTCGGCGTGGGTGGGACGTGCACGCCCCCGCGCTTGACCAGCCCCATCTCTCTCCTCGACCTGCCAATGCCTCTGGGTGAGGTATTATTTTCCACTCCCCCTCGTAGTCCTGCCTCCCCCGCACCTCCGGTGAAGGGAGGGGCATTCTGGATACCTCTCACATCCCCTTCTCTGCATCGCTCTCCCCCGGACGTCCGGGAGACTCCTCTTCTGGAGGACTTGCCGGCGTCGGGTTCCACATCGCCCCCTCGTCGGGGTGACCCTCGCCTTCGCCCTCGTTCGGCGTCCCTCGCTGAACTCCGGGGCTTTCCGATTCCCTCTTTAATCTCCGGCCGCCCGATCGGCCCACCCACCCCATAACCATCCTTTACGCTGACCTTCCTACCCCTCCCTATACCTCGCTCCTGCAGTGGAACATCCGCGGGCTCCTGGTAGGCCTCGAGAGTCTCTCCTGGCCTCCAGGTGTCCGGCGTGTTTCTGCCTTCAGGAGACGATTCTGGGATCCCGTTCCCTCCCTCGAGTGTCCGGTTACTGCGGGCTCCCTTCCCCGCCTCTCGATGGGGCGGGGAGGGGGGGCGCCGCGGTCTTCGTGCACCGCTCCGTCCCTTTCCGCCCCCTCCCGCTCCGTACAGTCCTGCAAGCTGTGGCCGTGCGCCTTTCCTTGGGGCGCCAGCTCACGGTCTGCTCTCTTTACCTCTCCCCTAACGTACGCCCTCCACCCGATTCTCTCCGTGACCTAATTCTCCAGCTTCCCCGCCCTTTTCTGATTCTCGGGGACTTCAACAGTCGGGACCCGGCCTGGGGGACGTTTGCTCCACCTTTCTCTCCGGGACCCTTCTCTCCCTTATGGACGAGCTCGAGTTCACCTTTCTGAACGATGGCTCCCCAACCTGCCTTCACTCGGCCCACGACAGTTTCACCTGTATCGACCTTTCCCTGGTTTCCCTCGAAATCGTGACGGAGTTCACCTGGGAGGTCCTGCCGGATTCTTCCGGCAGTGACCATTTCCCAGTGTGTCTTACCCCGACCTGTCTCCTCCCCCCCCTCTGTCCGCCCGAGCAGACTGGGCCTCATACGCGAGGGGCACGGCGATCTCGCCATCAATTCCTGCCTTTCCCTCCGTCAGTGAGGCCCTCGCCTTCCTCGAGAGTAAGATCCTCTCGGCTGCCGCCAGTTGCATCCCCCGTACCTCTGGCTCCCCCAGGCCGCGAAGCGTCCCATGGTGGACCCCAGAGTGCTCCCATGCCGTTCAGGAGCGGCGCCGTGCCGGCCGCCGCTTCTACCGGACCCGCCAGCTGGAGCACAAGATAGAATTTCAGCGCCTGAAGGCAGTGGCCCGTCGGGTCCTGAAACTGGCCCGGCGTACCTCCTGGCGGAGTTACGTGTCCGGGATCTCCTCCTCGACTGCCCCCTCGACTGTTTGGCGCAAGGTGCGTAGCTTTGAGGGGACCCGTGTCCCCCTCGACCCCCGGTGCTTCGGGTCGGGGACGACGAGTTCGTCTCCGATCCGGAGGCCGTCGCGAACGCACTCGCGGCGCACTTCGCAGCCATCTCCAGTTCCGATTCCCCCATTCCCGCCGCGACCCACCGGATTTTCCACCTCATAGGGATGACCCCTATAATCACCTCTTCCGCATGACGGAGCTTCGGGAGGCCCTCAGCCCCCGACGCTCCTCCGCACCCGGCCCCGATAATATCCCCAATGACTTGTTACGGCACCTCCACCCCTCTGCTCTCAGCTTTGTACTGGACCTCTATAACCGGATTTGGTTGGAGGGTTCATTCCCGGACCGGTGGCGTGAGTCCATCGTCGTCCCCATCCCGAAGCCCGATAAAGACCCCTCACTCCCGTCGAACTATCGCCCCATTTCCCTGACATGCTGCGCTGCAAGGTTATGGAGGCGATGGTCGCCTCGCGGCTGTCCTTTACTCTGGAGGCGAGTGACCAATACCCTGCTACCCAGGCTGGTTTCCGGCGCTTCCGGTCTACCACCGACCCCCTCCTCGTCCTTAGCCACGACGTGCAGGAGGCTTTCTCCGGCGTCACTTTGTACTCGCCGTCTTTTTCGACCTCCAGAAGGCCTACGATACTACTCGGCGGAGCGCGGTCTTTGACTGCTTACGCTCCCTGGGTTTCATAGGCTTTCTCCCCTCCTTTATTTATAACTTCTTGTCCGCCCGTTCTTTCCGCGTCCGCATCGGTTCTACCCTCTCTGACCGCTTTCCGTTGGAGGAGGGTGTCCCTCAGGGTAGTGTCCTTAGCGTCCTGTGTTTCTCACTAGTGATGAACACAGTCGCTACGGTCCTGCCTACTTCCGTTCGTAGCTCCCTCTATGCCGATGACCTGGCTATCTATTGCTCTGGCCGCCTCCCGTCTTTGGCTGAACGTCGACTCCAGCTAGCCATCAACGCGGTGGTTCGCTGGGCGTCCTCGGTTGGCTATGCTTTCTCACCCTCTAAGTCTTCCAGTATGCTTTTCCGTCCTCGGCGCCTCCGTCTGTCGCATACCTTCGCCCTTACCCTTGCCGGCACTCTTCCCCTCGTCCCATCCGTTCGATTCCTGGGTATGACCCTCGACGAATTTTTCGGTTGGGTTCCACACCTTAGGCGGTTGCGGCAATCATCTCGCCGCACCCTCTCCCTTTTGAGTCACCTGTCCCACATGACCTGGGGGGCGGACAGGCGTACTCTGCTGCGCCTGTACACCTCCCTGGTGCAATCCCGCATCGACTACGGCTGTGTGGTCTACAGCTCCGCCTCCTCTCCGGCACTCCGTATGCTGGATCCTCTTCTCCACCATGGCCTTCGCCTGGCGTCGGGTGCCTTCCGCTCGTCCCCTGTCGCTAGTCTTCAGGTGGACTGCGGACACCCCGCCCTGCCCCTTCGCCGGGGCCTTCTCATGGCGAAGTGTTACCTTCGCATCTGCCGCCTCCCGAGGTCCCTACTCTTCTCCGCGATCTCCCAGGCGCTACCCCGGCCTGACACGTGGCATTTCGCTGCCTCCCTGGCCGACATCTTTTCGTCCCTGGGGATCCCCCCACCCTCTATTCTGCCGTTCTCCTTCGACCTGTCGCCCCCCTGGCTGACCACCCCTATCTGCCGCTGCCAGGCGCTCCGTGCCCTGCGTAAGGAGTCTCCTCCTACCGTCCTCCGGTCTTCTTTTCTGGCCCATCTTCCCGTACACTCGGACGATGTTCCCGTCTACACCGACGGCTCGCGATCCCCTGCAGGTGTCGCGGCCGCCGTCTTCTCTCCGTCGCTGTCACCTACCTCCCGGGGTATCCCCCTGCCGGTTCAGGCCTCCATCTTTTCCGCGGAGCTCTTTGCCCTTCTGGAAGCCCTCCGTCTGGTATCGGGTTTTTCGCGGTCTTCCTGTACCATCTTTTCGGACTCGCTGAGCGCCCTTCAAGCGCTCGAGCGCTATGATTCCCCGGACCCCCTCGTACGCATTATTCAACAGGAGTACCATGTCCTGCACACCGTTCACCGGATCCGGGTCACCTTCTGCTGGGTTCCTGCCCATGTCGGTGTTTCCGGTAATGAGGCGGCTGACCGCACAGCCCGGTCCGCCGCCTCGATGCCTCCCCTCCCCCGCCCGCTCCCCTTCTCTGACTATGTGCAGGTCTTTCGGTCCCTCTACGACCGCATATGGCAGCAGTCCTGGGACGATGCCACCGGAAATAAACTCTGGTCCATCCGCCCCCGCCTGTCATATTGGGCGTCCTCTTTCCACCGCTCCCGACACAAAGAGGTCGTCCTTGCGCGGCTTCGCATCGGCCATACGCGCCTCACGCACGGCTATCTTATGTCCCGGCAGGAGGCTCCTTGTTGCGCCTCCTGCCAGTCGCCCCTCACCGTCTTTCACATCCTTGTGGAATGCCCCACCCTGTCGTCAGTACGTCGTCGCGCCTTCCCGTTCCTCTCTGATTTCCCCCTCCCCGATCGTTTACGTCTTATGCTCGCTGAGAGCCCTCTCTTCTCGCTTGACCGTCTTTTCCTTTTCCTCTCCCAATCTCGCCTCCTCTCTGAGCTTTAGGTGACTTCTCACCCGTCGTCCGCGGTCCTCCCACTTCTAGTGCCTTTCCCCCGTCTCCGTTTCTCTCTCTCATATTCTGCTTCGCCATGATATCCGCTAGCGAATAGCGGGAAATGGCGGTGAACGCCCCAATAAAAAAATAAAAAAATAAATATATATATATATATATATATATATATATATATATATATATATATATTTATTATATATATTATATATAATATATATATACTTACTTACTTACTTACTTACTTACTTACTTACTTACTTACTTCGTAGCCCCCGGGTTCTCTTATGCGAACCCGGCGGCACTCAGGTATCCCGCTACCACCGTGGGACGGGTCCATAGGTCTCGTAGAGAGGTAATGTTGGAGTTGTGTCTTTGTTGAGAGAGAGTGTGGCAGTGTAAGAGTAGGTGTTCTGTGTCCTCAGGGTGGAGGTAGCATTTTTGACAGGTGGAGGTGTCAGCTAGGTGGAGTCTGTGTCTGTATTGTTGGAGGGAGGGGTGGTGGCCTGAACGGAGCCTGACCAGAGTAACTCTTGTTTTCCTTGGGGGGTTTGTTCGCTCTGATGGACTACAGGGGGAGTATCGTGAAGGACAGTGTTGTGTGGTTGGTCGAGTAGGTATTTCCGGGTAAATTCTGTGTGGAGATGTTTAATGGGGTTGATGTTTAGGGGAGGGGGGGGGGGAGATATTGTTCAGTAGCTGTGAATAGTGAGCAGCAGGAGTACGTTTTTTGTTGCGGGGTGGGGGATTGTGTAATGTGAGATGGTGACAGGGGTGGTCTGGGGCCAGTGCTATGGAGAAGAATTGAGTCCCTGTCATGTTCATGTGGTGTTCGATGGGGAGTATTTTCGTATCTGCATGTAGATGTGGGATGGGTGTGGTTCGGAGGCAGCCAGTAATGCTTCTGAGACCTCTGTTTGTGTGTGTTTGTATCTTTTTCTGGTTTGTGTGGGAGATGGACGGGGACCAGGCGGGGGCAGCGTAAGTTAGGGTAGTACGTACAAACTGTTTGTATAGGATACTAAGGGATTCCTTCTGCTGACCGAATGTTGTGGAGGTGAGTGTTCTGAGAGCGTTGAGTTTTTTTTTGATAATATTATATATATATATATATATATATATATATATATTATATATTATATATCTATATATATATATATATATATAATATATATATATTTATATATATATATATATATATATATATATATATATATATGTCATTATTCAAATTGTTTCATTTTGAGCGAGTGCATAAAAAGGTCCTAGAGCAAAGATAATTGGCACGTTTATTCTTGTGGGGGATTAGAATAAGGGCAGATGTGACCGAATTTAAAATTCCAAAAAACGCTGTTCTGGACCACCCTAGACTGTGTGTGTATATATATATATATAATGTGTGTGTGTGTATGTATATATAATGTGTGTATGTATATATAATATATATATATATATATATATATTATATATATATGTGTGTGTATATATATATATATAATTAGTGTGTATATATATATATATGTGTGTGTGTGTGTGTGTATATAATATATATATATATATATATATATTATATATATATAATATATACAGGGTGGGGCACGGGAACCAAGTGTTTTTTGGAATAATCAGGAAAATGATATTTATTTTTGTAAAGAAAATATATTGGTAGAACAACATTCGTAAGAACATAGCATTTCATGTCATAATAATCATGTACCGAAAATTATATCTGGCATATGATGTCCTTGGCCGTCGACGCATTGTTGAAGGCGTTTACGAAAATTGGCCTCCACTCTTCCCAGCAGGTCTCTGTTGATTTGGATGATTTGTTGACGGATCGCTTCCTTCAATGCATCTAATGTACGGGCTTGTCCTCGTAGACACGTGACTTGAGGTACCCCCATAGAAAGAAGTCACATGTGGACAAGTCAGGGGACCGAGGGGGCCATGCAATGTCACCAAATCTCGAAATGAGATGGTTGGGAAACAGGGGGCGAAGAACAGCCATTGACGCTCTGGCGGTGTGTGGCGTGGCCCCATCTTGCTGAAACCACAAATGTCGACGAGCAATACGCCTTCTTCGTAACTCAGGGATGAAAAGGTGTTCACCATCTCAATGTAACGCCCAGATGTTATGGTAACGGTAACCCCATTTTGTTCGAAGAAATAGGGACCGATGACGCCAAACTTTCCCACCGCGCACCAAACTGTAACCTTAGGGCTATGCAGCGGTTTTTCATGGAGTTGTCGCGGATTTTCAGCAGCCCAATACCGACAGTTTTGATTGTTGACGGCCCCATTAAGGTGGAAATGGGCTTCATCACTCATTACCACCATCATGTTTTCATTCTGCTCATAAAGTGCAAGCATTTCCTGTGCAAAATTCAGTCGTTGGGGGCAATCGTTTACATTCAATTCCTGCACCATCGCTAACTTGTATGGTGAAAATGTAATTCTTCATGCAAAATCCGTCTAACAGTACGATTGCTGATTCCGAGTGCAGCTGAATGTCTCCGAGCAGAGCGGCCTGGGCTTTGCAACATCGCTTGTCTGACCCTTTCAACGTTCTCTGGAGTACGCACAGTGCGTTGCGGCCCCTTCGGTTTTGTTTTCATTATTGAGCCTCCTGTTCGAAGATTGTTAACCCAACGTAAGATTGTGTCACGAGCGGGAACAGAGTCATTTCGATGAATGTTGAATCTGCGGCGAAACGCACGCTGAACTGCTGTCACTGACTCGCCACTCCTAACAAAATGATCATACGCGAACATGCGGTGTTCTAACGTCCACTGCTCCATGATGGCACCTGAAAGATAAAGGTGAGTGTTAGTTAAAGTTAAATGCTATGAACCCAGGAATGGAATGCTACCTACCGCACGCCCCTCCCATTCCTAATGGCCGATTACTAGCTATTCAAAAAACACTTGATTCCCGTGCCCCACCCTGAATATATATATATATATATGAAAATTATTTCACGAAAGTAACACGTGAAAAATATTTATGATGAATAAAACCACGAAGGAAAGGAAACACAAAAAGGTGCTCAAGCGCTTTCGTCTAATGACATCCTCAGGAACACTGAAGTACATAAAAGGTTACGGCCTATATATAGGTTACAGAAAGAAAAAAATAAATAAATAATAACACACCCACAAACATATATATATATATATATATATTATATATATAATATATATATATATATATATGTTTGTGTGTATGTTATTTATTTATTTATTTATTTTTTTCTTTCTGTAACCTATATATAGGCCGTAACCTTTTATGTACTTCAGTGTTCCTGAGGATGTCATTAGACGAAAGCGCTTGAGCACCTTTTTGTGTTTCCTTTCCTTCGTGGTTTTATTCATCATATATATATATAACTGCAATGACCACGCAGTATATTAATGTATAGAAACTAGTGATGTAGGTCACATCCGCGTCCGCATCCGCACTTTGGACTGCGGATGTCGTGCGGATGTGGACCGTTGAGATAAAACGTCATTAATAAGCGGAAATTATCAAATTCTGCTATATTAATAGAACTAGTTCATTGTGCGCAAAAGTGATGCAAGCGACAAGACGAGAGGCTGTTCTTGTATGAAGTTACTCTCTTGCATCCTACTTAGATCCACGTTACAAAGCTAAGTTATTTTCACCTAGTACATTAGAACGAGTTAAATCATCACTTGGCAAAGCAGTTGAAGAGCTTCAATCTCTTGAATCTGTCGCTTCGCCACCCACCAAAAGAATAAAAGTTTCAGTGACAGAACCAACACCTTCAACAAGCAAATCTATCACAGAATCTGCCTCTCAGTTTCTTGAGTCAAGCAGCAATGACGAGACCTACGCGATGTCAAAAGATGTAGTAAAAATGATCGAGAGCTATCACCAAGAAAAACGC
>JAJOZX010002452.1:560000-570000 GCA_023014485.1 Bathynomus jamesi
ATGGAACTGTTCAGAATGTCCACAAGAAGCGTTCCGGAAGACCACTGACATCGACAAGCCCCACAAAGCAAGAAAGAGTACTGGAAACGTATCACCAAAGTCCAAGAAAATCTGTGCGGCAAGCGAGTCGTGAGGTAGGAATTTCAGAATCGTCTGTCCAACGCATTTTGAAGCGCTGTCAATGGAAAAGTTACATTCCAAGATTAGTCCATGCTATTAATGAAGATGATCCGGACCGAAGAGTGGAGTATTGCGAGTGGTACTTGGCACGATGTGGATGTGGATTGGACGAAGGGGTTTCGTAGAATACCCTCCGCGTTCACCAGACCTCACACCACTAGACTTTTTTTTATGGGGATACTTAAAAGACAAAGTCTACGCTATAAAACCTGCAACAGTCGCTGAATTGAGAGCAGCCATTGAACGAGAATGCACACAAATACCAAACGAAATGTTTCGTGATGTTTGCGATTCCATTGCTTCGCGTTATCAGCAGTGCCTGGACCAGAACGGACGTCAGTTTGAAAACAGGCGTTGACAAAACAATTAAATAATGTCTGTAGATTCTATTACATTTTGAAAATGAAATGTATTTTAATAAACACTGCCTTTATGGGAGACCGCGCCTCATGCGAGTTTTCTATCCGCCCATACGTCCCAGACCCGACCCGTTGCTTCAAATGTAATAAATTCGGACACGTTAGCTCCGCTTGTCGACAGCCGAATCAATTAGGTGTTCACTGTGGACGACTCGCTCACCCTGACAGGTGCCCCAACACACCCAAATGCTCCAACTGTGAAGGCGCACACCCCTCTTCATCCCGAGAATGCCTTTTATTCAAGTTCGAGAAGGAGGTCCGAGGCCTACAGGTGACGGACTTCCTTAGCCCCCGTGAGGCACGCGACAGGGTGCGGAGTCGGGAGGTGAGGCCGGCAGTGTCCTATGCCGCTGCTCTCGGCTCTATCATCTCGGCACGCCGCCCTGGCCTGCCGCCGAATCCCCCCAAGCCACTGCTCCCTGTTCCCCTCCAAGAAAACCCTCGCAGGACCCGATGGTTTCCTGTCCCCCCACCATTCCTCCTCTTCCCGCACCTCACCTGCCACGAATCCCCCAGGTGTCTGGGACCAGGACACCCGGGTCCCATCCACCACAAACCCCGCCTTCTCAGTACCCCATGCACACGCCCGGAGCAAGCCGTCGAGGCGGAGACGCCGGAGCGTGTCACCGGACCCTCCGGCCTTCCAACGTCTCTCTCCCTCTTCCCCTCGGACCAAGAAGACGGCTCGGATCCTCACTCCGCCCACCACGTCTACTATGTCCATCTCTCCCCATCGCAGAAGTCCCACCACTCTACCCCCACAGACTCTGACAATAGTGGCTGAGATCCACGACCCGCCCCGGACGACGGGACCCAGTCCGAACAATATCCTCTCCCCCGAGGATCCGGTGGATGCGGCCCTGGCGCAGCTGCACGGTGTGACCGAGGGAAGCTCGGCCGCGCCACCCCACGAGTCATGGATCTGCCCTTGCCTCCTGGTGCCATTTTCTCCACCCCTCCACGAGACCACTCTGATTCACCTCCTTCCACCCCATCGTACCTACTCCCCCAACATCCCCGGCCCCCTCCTTGTCAGCTACCCTGTGTACGCCCTCCCTCCCACCCGCCCGGTCCTTTTGGTACCCCTTATCACCACCTCGAGTCCGCCATGAGACCCCGGACAGGCGGGTAGCGCCACTTTTGGGGCTACCGTGCCCCCTCCTGGTCCGACCATAGAAGCCCGTCACAGCACATCCGACCCTCTCAGCCCACGATGTTTCTCTGCCTGCCGTGATCCACGCCTCCGGTCTCGCTCGGCCGACTCGATCCCGCGACCTCCGCGGGGTTCGACAGGCCGACCGATTCCTTCCCTGGTGAACGGTAGATAGCCAGCCATGCTCCCGACCAAGCCTTCAATTTCGCGAACTCCGGATCTCCCTTCATACTCCAACCTCCTCGCACCTACACCTTTACCCATCCCCCTTCATCAGCTAATGGATCCCCCGAAAACCACAATAATCCACTGGAACTGTCGAGGAATATTCGCAAATTATGAAGGCCTTACCTCCCTGCTTGCCACTTCCCGTCCGGTGTGTCTGTCTCCAGGAGCTAATCCTGGGGACCAGGCCCATGCCCTCCCTACTGGTTATTTTTGCACCGCCACCCCGCCTCCTACCTGCACTCGAAGGGGAGCTGCCATCCTCGTGCACCACGCAGTCCCCTACAAAGTTCCTGCTCCATCTACCTCCCCCCCCACGCTCAAGTCTCCCGCGACGACCTGGTGGAAGTCGTGGAACAACTCCCCAGGCCCTTCCTACTGCTGGGCGATTTCAATAGTCGCCACCCCTTGTGGGGCGACACACACACCACCTATATGGCCCCATCCCTGATATCCGTCATGACCGAACTCTCCTTCGAGTGCCTCAACAATGGCTCTCCTACATTTTACCATGCCACCACCTGCACTCCATCCTGTATAGACCTGTCCCTCGTTTCAACTGATGCCCTCCTAGACTTCACGTGGCAAGTCCTCCGAGAGGACCATGGAAGTGACCATCTCCCCATACAACTCACCCTTAATCGACCCGACCAGACTGTTCGGGTACCGGTAAGGTGGGTTACTACCAACGCGAATTGGGCCCGCTTCCGCGAACACCTATACCACCCTTACAACTGCCCACTTCCCATCCATCGACGAGTGCATCGCATACTTCGAGTCCGTCGTTCTAGCGGCCGCAAGCACTAGCGTACCACAATCCTCCGCCTACCCCGCGCCCGACGGGTGCCTTGGTGGACCCCGGAGTGCGCGGAGGCCGTGCGCGCCAAGAAGAAGGCAACTCGGCGCTTCTACCGGACGCGACTCCCCATCCATCGCACGGAGATGCAGCGGGTCAGGGCCATCGCCCGCCGCACAATGAAGACAGCGCGCCGAACCTCTTGGCGTGCCTTTGTGTCCGGCATCACCGCCAACACACCTTCGGCTACCATCTGGAAGAAGGTGCGGGGTGTCGAGAGGCGACATGTCCCCTCCCGACCCCCGGTCCTCCGGACTAACGACGGACTCCTATGTGAACCCAAGTCGGTGGCAGACCACCTTGCTTCTACCTTCGCCGCCGTTTCTTCCTCTACAGCCAATTCCGTACCCGCCCCTGACGATAGCCCCTCTCCACCGTCCATAGACAGCACCTACAACCGATTGTTTACCATGCGTGAACTACAGGCGGCACTGGCCTCTCGACGATCCCCTTGTCCCGGTCCGGACGGTATTCCGTACGGCATGCTCCAGCACATCCACTCTACCTTACAAATTTTCCTGCTGGATCTATACAATCGCATATGGATAGAGGGCGCCTTCCCCTCTAGGTGGAAGGAGGCCCACGTCATCCCTATCCCCAAACCCGGCAAAGATTCCCTGGACCCCACAAACTACAGACCAATCGCCCTGACGTGTTGTGCCTGCAAGATCCTCGAGAAAATGGTTGCCACGCGATTATCGTTCGTCCTTGAACATAACAATTCCTTCCCGTCTACCCAGTCCGGCTTCAGACAATTCCGCTCCACCACTGATCCCCTCCTGCTTCTCAGCCGAGACATACAGGATGCCTTCGACAATGGACAGTTCGTACTGTCAATTTTTTTGACATCCAGAAGGCCTATGACACCACCCGTCGAGCAATGATCCTCGGTCAGCTCCGACATCTGGGCCTCGTCGGAGCCATGCCGACCTTCATCAGGGCTTCCCTCTTCCCGGACTTTAAAGTCCGGGTGGGCTCAGTCCTCTCTGACACCTTTGTGCAGGAGGACGGGGTCCCACAGGGAAGCATCCTCAGTGTTCTCTGCTTCTCCGTCGTGATGAACACGGTCTCACAATGCCTTCCACCCACCATCCGCTCTTCCATTTACGCGGATGACCTTGCAATCTACTTCGCAGGGCGAGAACCGTCTGTTGTTCAACGACAGATGCAGCTCGCCATCTACCGGGTGGAAAGGTGGGCGACGTCGGTGGGTTTCCGCCTCTCCATCCCTAAGTCCAAGTGTATGGTCTTCAGTAGAAGAAGACCCACAGCCCTTCCTCTACCCTCTGTCACATTATACGGCAGGCCTCTTGAGGTGGTACCCTCCACGCGTTTTCTGGGCATGACCCTAGACCGACGGCTCAATTGGGTTCCCCATCTCAAGCACCTAAAGCAATCCCTTCGACGCCCCCTCGCTCTCCTGGATCACCTCTCTCACACCACATGGGGTGCAGATCGACGCTCTCTTCTTCGCCTTTACACTTCCATAGTGCAGTCGAAGCTGGACTATGGTAGTGCAGTTTACGGTTCAGCCTCCACCGCCCGCCTCCGTATCCTGGACCCGGTACTTAATAGAGGCCTCCGCCTCGCCACCGGTGCCTTCCGCTCCTCCCCAGCCTCCAGCCTCCATGTGGAATGCGATCATCTCCCTCTCGCCCTCCGACGGGTCTTCTCCTCATGAGGACATACCTCCGTGCACAGAGGCTACCTTCTTCGCTTCTGGGCACGGTGGTTTCAGAACTACCACCTCAGGGACGGAGCTGGCACTTCACTGAAGCGGTCCGCTCTTTCCTTGATCTTTTCAACATGCCCGCCCCCTCAGTTATCCCCATTTCATTCAGCATCTACCCCCCTTGGATCCTCACCCCTATCAAGTTTTGCAAAGATCTGTGTACCCTACCGAAGACTACCACGAGCGCCATGATATACAGGTCACTCTTCCGCGAACACGCAACCCAACACCCGGACGCAGTCGCCATTTACACGGATGGTTCCCGCTCGGAAGCCGGTGTGGCCTCCTCAGCGGTGATTCTGTCCCAGCCGCTTTCCCGGGGCGTCGGCCTGCCCCGCGAGGCCTCCGTTTTTTCGGCGGAACTTTTCGCCATTACGGAGGCCCTCGATATTGTGCGCACCCACTCTGCCAGCTCCTTCGTCATTTATTCGGATTCCCAAAGTGCACTCCTCTCCCTGGAAAGATTTAACTCCCCCACCCGCTCGTCTGTACCATCCAGCAAACCTTCCACTCTAACGACCTCCAACACAAGACAATCGCCTTCTGCTGGGTCCCGGCTCATGTCGGCATCCAGGGTAACGAGGCGGCGGATCGCACAGCAAAGACGGCCTGCTCACTGCCGGCCTCCTCCCGACCCCTCCCTTTCTCCGACTTCTTCCCGACTTTCCGCCCTTCCGCTCCATATGGCAGCGGGAATGGGACCAGGCCACACAAAATAAACTCCACACGATCAAGCCACGAATAGGATACTGGGCCTCCTCATTCCACCGGTCCCGCCATAAGGAAGTAATCCTAGCCCGTCTCCGCCTAGGCCACACCCGCATCACCCACGGACACCTTATGGCGAAATCGCCAGCCCCGCTTTGCCCTACCTGCCATACCCCTATCACTGTCATACCTCCTGGTGGAATGCACAAAGTTGTCTGCTCTTCGTCGCAGGTGTTTCCCCTCTCTCGGCCGAAGATCCCATACCCGACCGGCTACGATCCATACTCGCCGACGGCCCCCACTTTTCAACGGAAGCGATTCTCTTCTTCCTTACTCACTCCCAGCTGCTCCATCGCATTTAAAACCGTACCCCTCCTACCCACTATCCAGCGACTGACCCTTACTCACTCCCCTAGTCTACCACCCCCAACACAGTAACATCACCCACTCACCGCCTCGCCGAGATATGTACCGCTCCTTTTAGGTACGAATCGGCGGTAAATCAGAGAAAGAAATATATACAGGGCGTCCCAAAAAAATGTATAGACACTTTAACAGCTGATAGCTCAATTGATATTTCTTTCTTTCCAAGTTAAACCCATTAGAATTAATAATGGCAGTCAGACTAAGCTTTGAACAAAGGAAATTCATTCTAAAATGCTACTGGAAGTGTGAAAACGCAGTTGAAGTGCAAAGACAGTTTAGGAGGGAGTTTCAAACAGATCCACCAACGCGACTTACCATCACTCGAATTAGAGATAAGTTTGAAGCCGATGGAACTGTTCAGAATGTCCACAAGAAGCGTTCCGGAAGACCACGGTTAATCGACAAGCCCCACAAAGCAAGAAAGAGTACTGGAAACGTATCACCAAAGTCCAAGAAAATCTGTGCGGCAAGCGAGTCGTGAGGTAGGAATTTCAGAATCGTCTGTCCAACCCATTTTGAAGCGCTGTCAATGGAAAAGTTATATTCCAAGATTAGTCCATGCTATTAATGAAGATGATCCGGACCGAAGAGTGGAGTATTGCGAGTGGTACTTGGCACGATGTGGATGTGGATTGGACGAAGGGGTTTCGTAGAATACCCTCCGCGTTCACCAGACCTCACACCACTAGACTTTTTTTATGGGGATACTTAAAAGACAAAGTCTACGCTATAAAACCTGCAACAGTCGCTGAATTGAGAGCAGCCATTGAACGAGAATGCACACAAATACCAAACGAAATGTTTCGTGATGTTTGCGATTCCATTGCTTCGCGTTATCAGCAGTGCCTGGACCAGAACGGACGTCAGTTTGAAAACAGGCGTTGACAAAACAATTAAATAATGTCTGTAGATTCTATTACATTTTGAAAATGAAATGTATTTTAATAAACACTGCCTTTATAAGTATTTAAAGTGTGTATACATTTTTTTGGGACGCCCTGTATATATATATATATATATATATATATATATATATATATATATACAGGGGTTGGACAAAATAATATGAACACCTTGATAAATGGCGGTTTTTATTCTTAATATGGAGTTGGTCCTCCTTTAGCGGCAATAACAGCTGCAATGCGTCGGGGAATTGATTCATACAGCTTTTGGACAGTGGCTAGAGGAATCCTGAGCCATTCTTCGAGCAAACCCTACTCCAGTTCCTCCAAAGACGCCGGCGGTGGGAATCGGCTTCGGACCTGCTGCTCCAACTGACACCATAGATGCTCGATAATGTTAAGATCCGGGGATTGTGGAGGCCAATCCAAGCGTTCTACTTCACTAACATGCTCTTCAAACCAGTTTTTAACGACCCTAGTGGTGTGGATTGGTGCATTATCATCCTGGAAGACGGCGCCGCCATTGGGAAACAGCGTTTTGACCATGGGATGGACCTGGTTAATCCTACCATGCAGTACTACAGCTGGACCAAGAGTATTCCACGATATTGCTGCCTAAACCATCACAAATCCGCCTCCATGCTTAACGGTTGGGGTCAGGCAGTCGGGGTCATAAGCATCTTTAGGCTGTCTCCAGACGTAAACTCGACCGGAACATGGAAATAGCGTAAAGGAGGATTCGTCGGAGTAGATAGACTACATTCTTCCACCGGTCCATTGACCAATTCTTATGGTCATTACACCATTTTCTGCGCCGCTCAATGTTGATGTGCGAAAGGAAGGGTTTGGCAATTGCAGCCCTCCCATGGTATCCAGCTCCATGGAGCTCGCGACGTACAGTTCTGGTCGATACCGGGCTTGCAAGATGCTGGTTAAGCTCTGCAGTCACTTTTGGAGCTGTGGTCTTATGGTTCTTTGTCACAATGCGCTTTAGCACCCGGCGGTCTCCATCACACAGCTTCTTCTTGCGTCCACTATTGCATTTGTCGGTGCTTGTCTTTCCATGGTTTTGGTATGCAGACATGACCATAGAGACAGTTCCTCTGGATACATTGAACATCTGAGCGGTTTTCGTCACCGATGCACCAGCCATCCGCGCTCCGACAATTTGCCCTCTTTGGAAGTCTGACAGGTCTTTCATAACTGCTAATTCATAATTCACTCAGATCTGTAAAAACAACGTGAGGGTTATAACATGACGTATACACTCGCTGTTACGCATTTAAATAGGTTTGCCAGTCATTTGACCGTTTACTTTGTGTCTGAGCAGTCCGTAAAGATAACCGGTGAAATCGGCGGGTGTTCATATTATTTTGTCTAACCCCTGTATGTGTGTGTATATATACACGTGTGTGTGTATATATATATACACTATATGATCAAAAGTATTCGGACACCCCGGAAAATCCGCATTTCTGCAACTATCACCTTCGCCGAAAGGTATGCTGGGAAAAAGCGTGGCGAAACTATAATGCTGAGGTGTTCTGTTAAGTTATCAGTAACTGTTGTGAAGCCATGCCGCGCGGACGTGAACTCTCCGAGTTCCAACGTGGACTCGTCATCGGATGTTATTTAAGTAACGTTTCTATACGAAACGTTGCAGCCAAACAGGATATACCAAAGTCGACTGTAGCGGATGTTATCATGAGATGGACGCACGACGGTGCAACTAACGCGAAAAAACGTTCCGGACGACCACGCAAACTGACGGAACGTGATAGAAGAAGTCTGGTACGACATGTCAAGAAGTCCCGCACGTCCTCTGCCGCTTCCATCGCTGAGGAGGTAGGAAGAGCATCCGGTACCTCCGTTAGTACTGTAACTATCCGCAGAGAGATGCACGGACTCGGTTATTATGGTAGAGCAGCTGTACACAAGCCACTGATTACAAAAGTTAATGCCACGCGTCGTTTGGCCTGGTGTGTCTCCCGTCGTTCCTGGACCGTGGAGGACTGGAAAACTGTTCTTTGGAGCGACGAGTCGCGGTATTCACTCTTCCAGTCTGATGGGCGTGTTTGGGTGTGGCGACAGCCCGGATAACGGCTTCTTCCTGACTGTGTACGTCCAACGGTGAAGTTCGGTGGAGGGTCCATCATGGTATGGGGTTGTTTTTCCTGGCTAGGGCTCGGCCCGTTGGTTGTTATACCCACTACCATGAACGCTGACGTTTATCTCGACGTTCTGGACAATTCGGCCCTCCCTACACTGTGGCAATACTACGGAGATGGCCATTGTTTGTTTCAACAGGATCGAGCTCCCTGCCATACTGCAAGGCGTGTGCAGGACTGGTTTCGTGAAAATAAGGTGGATTTGTTAGACTGGCCTGCTCAGAGCCCCGATCTCAACCCAATCGAGCACATGTGGGACGAACTGGAGCGACGGATACGAAACCGCACACCACCCTGGCTTCACTTGCATCTCTTGCATCAGCTCTGCAAGAGGAATGGCGAGCCATTCCTGCACAGACTTACCGAAAACTGGTGGAAAGTATGCCTCGACGTGTTGACGCTGTAATAAAAGCAAAGGGTGGACCTACTGGTTACTAAATGCCATAATAAAACCATTTTTCCCAAAACAATGCGGTGTCCGAATACTTTTGATCATATAGTGTATATGTGTGTGTTTATATATATATATATATATATATATATATATATATATATATATGTTAACACAGACCGTGCATGGCACAAGGAACTCTTCTGGGAAAATTAAATCCACTATAGTCCGAATAAGTAATGATAAATGACAAATACCATAGTTTTTTTCCTTTTTCATGATTTTAGCCCGACGTGGGCAACGGGTCTCTCGCAAAGAGATCCCATAAATATAGCTTCCCTCACCAGCTATCTGCAAAGCAGACAGGATCCAGCTTTGGGACGTGGATCTAGGGTTTAAAGCAAACCTAGATCCCTACACTCAGAACCTCTATATAAGTAAAAGACTCGTTGCATTCACTATAGTGGATTTAATTTTCCCAGAAGAGTTCCTTGTGCCATGCACGGTCTGTGTTTAACATATATTGTTCTCAGGGAACCATTCTGAGTTTGTGTATATATATATATATTAGTGATGTAGCGGATGTCATTTTTTTCACATCCGCGGATGAGGATGAGGATGTTTGATTTCAACATCCGCGGATGCGGATGTCTACATTTTCGTTATTTTTTAGGATATATTCGAGATTTGTTGTGTTTAACGTATATAATAAGTTATTATATAGAGAGAGCTGTAGCTATAATGTAGTATAATTGATTAATTGTACAATAATTGCTGTACTTTTCTCTGAACATATAAAATAATATCAAGCATCTAACTAATATAGAAATCAATTAGTGA
>JAJOZX010002452.1:575000-585000 GCA_023014485.1 Bathynomus jamesi
TTCCTTTTTTTAGATTGTAATATACCCATCCTAGAACATGCCTCGAACACAAGATATAGCTGCACGTCCATAATAACCAAGCTGATGAAGATAGTTTACTGCTGTTCTTGGGCTAATTTTGAGTTTTTCTGCCACTTCTGAAGCTTTTAAACGAGGGTTGTTCTCAACAGATCTTCGAACAAAACGAAGACATCTGTCAGAAGGCCCAGGTCGACCAGGTCGTGATTCAATTGATGTTTTGCCCTTTTCTTTAAATTGGACTATTATTCTGTTAACAGTAGAAAGGGGTATTCCGAGATTCCTAGCTATTTGTCGATGGGACAGTCCACCCTCAGATTGACCAACAATCCGTCCTCGTTGAAAGTCAGAAATTTCTTTGGAATCTTGTGTTCGAGGCATGTTCTAGGATGGGTATATTACAATCTAAAAAAAGGAAACGAATATTAGTTACAATAATGGCAAAAAAATTTGGATGCATACATTTTACCATAAAATTAAGGGTGTCTATTTACTTCTTGCATGTCTCTGTACATACCTTATATAAGTTGTATATATTTTTATAGTTCTTTATATATCATCTAGGCATCATTTTGTTTTCCAATTTATATTAACTTGTACTTTTTTATTCGTTTGTGACCATAGTATGTATGATTCAGACAATAACTAAAAAACCTTTGGTAATTTTTTCCCTTGTAAATTTGTGTGCCTCTCTTACAATTTATTTTTCAATTTTTTTTTTTTTTTTTTTATTTCTTTATTTCCTTGTGGCATATATATCATTTTGGCATCATCTATTAAATTGATTGTAAACTTTCCTTTTGAGCTTGAATTTGTAGACTCCACTTACAATTTTTGGTTTTTTTATCTGTTCGTTTATTTCTTTATGGTTATTTAGGCTGTGACGTATATATCACTAAGGCATTATTTTGTAATTTTTTCCAATTTATATTTATATTTATTTTTATTTTTATTTCCTTATTCTTTTGTGACCTGTTTACCATTCAGACAATAAATATAAAAAATTGGCTGGAAATAAGCCATTTGAATTTATGTTGAATTTCGGGCAAAGTGCTAAAATTGTCATTTTTCCATACAAATGTGTTTGCTCCTCCCACAATTTTTTCTATTCTTACTATATATATATATATATATATATATATATATATATATATATATATATATATATATATATATATATACCTTACCTTACAACCTTACAAAGGTTCCACGTGATGATTTCTCATTTCGCGAAGGTCAAGCGTGTCGCCCCTCCTCTCGAGTTGGCCTGGTGAAGTAGTGAGTTGGATTCTTGCGCTCTCCACCTCACATAGCCAGGTACGCCCGGCTCATCGGGTATTGTTCTGAGCCAGGCGTCAAGTCTTCTTTTGAAGATTTCCACTGCAACTCCCTTCGTGTTTCTTAGGTCTTTGGGCAGCTGATTAAATAGTTTTGGTCCTCTCACTACAAAACTATTTTCTTTCAGGGTTAAGGATGTTCCCTGTCTCGCCTTCAATTTGGGAATACGACACAGTCTACCGTTTCTACCTTCCACCGTTGTTTGGGGAGTTATGGGATTCAGAGTAAGATTAGGGACTAGTTTCTCCATTATTTTCCAAGTGTAAATAATGGTGTATCTCTCTCTTCTCCTTTCCAGTGAATATAGGTTTAGTTCTCGTAACCTTTCCCAGTAATTTAGTTCTTTGCACCCATTGATCTTGGCTGTGAAACTTCTTTGAATCCCCTCCAGCTGTCTAATGTCTTCTTTTTTATATGGGGATGTTAGGACCGAGCAGTATTCCAGTTTGGGTATTATCAGGGTTTTCAGTAGGGGGATCATTACATTCCTATCCCTTCGTTTAAAAGTTCTCAATATCAGACCCGTTATTCTCTTTGCTCTGTTTACTGCTATCTTATTTTGTGTTTCAAATTTCGCATCATCTGTCATTACAACCCCTAAATCTTTTGCTCTGGAATTTCTCTGGACTTCCTGTCCATTTGGGGTATAATATTCCATGGACTTTAGGTCTTCTCTTTTTCCGTACCGTAATAGCTGAAATTTCTCGGTGTTAAACTTCATATTGTTGTCTTCCGTCCACTTGTAAATTTTGTTTATGTCGGTTTGTAGAGATCCTATGTCTTCTGGTTTTCGTATTTTTCTACTGATCTTTGTGTCATCTGCAAAGGATGTTACTGTGCTGTCTCTGGTAACGTCCTCATCTATGTCAGTTAGCATGATTATGAAGAGTAGTGGAGCTAATACCGTTCCTTGTGGTACTGAGCTGAGGACCTCTGATTCTGATGAAGATACTCCTTGTACTGTAACGACTTGCCTCCGCTCACTAAGGAAATTATATATCCATTTCCCTACTTTTCCTGTTATTCCCATATATTTCAGTTTATGTATTATGATTCCATGGTCACACTTGTCGAACGCTTTAGCAAAGTCTGTGTATAGTACATCATAGTTTTCATTACTTTCAAGTGAATCAATAATGTTGTTGTAGTGTTCCATTAGTTGTGACAGGCATGATCTGCCTGACCGAAACCCGTGTTGGTTTCATTGAATTTTTTCTGAGTTTCCAAAAAGTCATAGATTTTCTGTCTAACAATTCTTTCAAATATTTTGGTGAGATGAGATGTAAGCGACACTGGCCTATAGTTTTTGGCCTCGGATCGATCTCCTCCTTTATATATATATATATATGTTTATTTTTTGTAACCTATATATTGCCTTGAACTCTCCTTTCACTCCGGTGTTCATTAGACGAAAGCGCTTGAGCACCACTTTGTGTTTCTTTTCCCTTCGTGATTTTATTCATCATATATATATATATGTGTGTGTGTGTATATATATATATATATATGTGTGTATATATATATATTATATGTGTGTTATATATATATATATATATATATATATAATGTGTTAATGTTTCAGACCAACAAAGACCCTAGGATCCACTCATGGCTGGTCTACCTGTGTTCGTAATTGTGTATGTCCTCCGTGGTGGCGGAGGGGACCTACAATTTTACGTGGGTTCCGAACCACACGAACATAAGAAATTTATGTAACAACTGCCTGTACATTGGCAACGACCAATTTTTACAGAGCTAAATAATTATCAATTTAAAACTAATTAATTATCGATTTGAAACTAATTAATTATCGATTTAAAACTAAAGATAGAATCTCTGGATCCAGAGGATCGTTTAGTTAATTTTCTCGAGGATAGCTTTCTTATTCAAAAGGTTGGGGAACCTACGAGGTTGGACAGTATTTTAGATTTAGTAATAATTACAGATGATAGGCTAATTACTGATCTTCAAATAATAGAACCGTTGAGCAATAGCGATCACAATATGGTAGAGTTTGTCCTCTCAGTAAGTCACTCGAAACCAGCTAACTCGACTAAAATTCCTAACTTCCAGCACGCAGACTTTAGTAAATTTCGAAATAAATTGTCACACGTCAATTGGGGAAATGTAAATGTGGGAATCGTTCGAAACAGTATTTAGGGCTATAAATGAGGAATGTGTACCGTACAAAATTAAGCGTGCGAAAGTAAGCAACAAGCCCTTGTAGTTTACTTCTAGAGTAGGAGACATTATAAAGAGTAGAGATAGGGCTTATAGGCTACATAAGTGCGATAAAGACAATTTGTGGTTACGAAACAACTACATATCTCTAAGGCGTGAAGTGAAAAATTTAATAAAAAAGTCCAAGCGCGAATTGAAATCTCCATAGCTCGTGACGGTAAAGAAAACCCCAAGCGATTCTTTCAATACGTCAATAATAGAAATCCAGTAAAAAGCGTCTTGGGGCCTTTGAAAAATGTAAACGGAGATCTAGTTTCTGAAAACAAGGAAATGGCTACCTTGCTAAACGAATTTTTTACGTCAGTTTTTACTATAGAAGATGTAACAAATATCCCTACGGTCATAGACATAATACCTTTTGATAATGGTAATATTTGGATAATATAGTGGTTAGTGAAGGGGAGGTAATGCGCTATATTGATAAAATGAAAACGCGTAAATTACTGGGGCCGGATTCCATATATCCCATACAACTAAAAGAATTAAAAGATAGCATTGTTGTGCCGCTAACAAAGATTTTTAATGCGTCTATTTCAGAGTGGTGCGTACCAGATAATTTCAAGTTAGCAAATGTAACACCTATCTTTAAGAAAGGCGATAAAGGTGCGGCGGGAAATTATAGGCCAATCAGTTTAACGTCTGTTGTAGGTAAGCTACTGGAATCAATAATTAGGGATCGTATAGTCGAACACTTAGAAGTGCATAAACTAGTTAGAAATAGGCAGCACGGTTTTAGGCGAAACAAATCTTGCTTAACTAATCTTTTAGAATTTTTCCAAAGCGTGGTTGACGTTTAGGGTAGTCATCGGGCGGTTGATGTAGTGTATTTAGATTTTCAAAAAGCGTTTGACACCGTGCCGCACAAAACTCATTGAAAAAACTAAGGCTCATGGAATCAGGGGTGTAGTAATAAATTGGCTAGAAGAGTGGTTGCGAGGTAGGAAACAGGGTGGTCGTTGATGGAGCGGAGTCGTGTTGGGCTAATGTAGCGAGTGGCGTTCCTCAGGGTTCTGTATTGGGCCCCTTGCTTTTTCTTATATACAGGGTGGGCGGAAAGTAGCTCCCTATTTTGGATTGGTAAAAAAATACGTATATTATCCATTTATTTCAGAAGAAATAATATGAAAAGGTAGGCATACATGGTAGGTTTTCTCTAAAATTCAATGTGGGCTCCAACTCTTTCCACCAGCTTCTGGAGCCGCCCAGGAATGGCGTCCACTGACTTTAGCAGGAACTCCGGCGGGATGGAGGACATGACTTCCCGAATTCGGTCCTCCAGTTCTTCCAATGTCCTCGGCTTGGTGCGGTAGACTTCTTCCTTTACCCACCCCCAAAGAAAGAAGTCGCACGGTTACCGCTGAAAAACGGCAGAATCGGTTCAGTGTAACGGTGTGGTGTGGTATGACCTCAGATCAGGTTGTGGGCCCGTTCCTTCTGCGCAACACCATGAATGCTGAGTGGTACCTTGCTATGTTGCGAAACGAGGTCTGGCCGGTTGTCAGCACATGGGAGAACATCGACGATCTGATATTTATGCAAGATGGCGCCCCTCCGCTTCGCTCTTGTTGTCCGTGAGTGGCTGGATGCCCACTTCCCTGGGCGTTGGATGGGTCGTGGTCCACATCAATGGCCAGCCAGGAGCCCCGACTTGACACCGTGCGACTTCTTTCTTTGGGGGTGGGTAAAGGAAGAAGTCTACCGCACCAAACCGAGGACATTGGAAGAACTGGAGGACCGAATTCGGGAAGTCATGTCCTCCATCCCGCCGGAGTTCCTGCTAAAGTCAGTGGACGCCATTCCTGGGCGGCTCCAGAAGCTGGTGGAAAGAGTTGGAGCCCACATTGAATTTTAGAGAAAACCTACCATGTATGCCTACCTTTTCATATTATTTCTTCTGAAATAAATGGATAATATACGTATTTTTTTACCAATCCAAAATAGGGAGCTACTTTCCGCCCACCCTGTATATAAACGATTTAGATGTCGGCCTAGTCAGTACAGTTTCAAAGTTTGCGGATGACACGAAGGTGGGTGGTAGGGCGATTAATGACGAAGATAGAGGTAAAATTCAGGAAGATCTGAATAAAATTGTTGATTGGTCAGTCACATGGCAAATGAGATTTAACGTTGATAAGTGCAAAATTTTGCATATAGGTTCGCGTAACGGTAATTTTGCGTATAGTATGTCAGGGAAAGATTTAACAAGCGTAGAGCAGGAAAAAGATTTAGGAGTTATAGTCACTGGTGATTTAAAAGTAGCGAAACAAAGTACAGCAGCGGTCAATAAGGCGAACAAAGTGTTAGGTTTTATTGCTCGAAATTTTGAGTACAAATCGCGCGATATTATAATTCCTCTTTATAAATCATTAGTTAGACCCCATTTGGAGTACGCGGTCCAATTTTGGAATCCGCATATGCGCAAAGATATATACAAAATCGAAAGAGTTCAAAGACGAGCAACTAAGGTGATTCCGTCGCTTAGGTCAAAGTCGTACGAAGATAGGCTTAAGGAGTTAAAATTGACAACACTCGAGACTAGGAGGTTAAGGGGTGATCTAATCCAGGTTTTCAAAATTATGAATGGGTTCGATAACGTAGAGAGAGAGCTTTTTCGAAATATCTCAATATAATAGGACTAGAAATAACGGGTGTAAGTTGACAAGTAGAAGGTTCGAGACAGCAGTTGCGAAAAACGTTTTTACGCATAGAATAGTAAATAGGTGGAATAGTTTGCCGGTAGAAGTAATTGGTAGCACGTCTATAAACATGTTTAAAAATCGATTAGACGAATATGTTGATAGATTGGGTATAGTTTAAGGTAGTAAAATTAAGGCTTTGTGGTGATAGATCCCTCAGCTCAACACGAGTGTTGTGGGATATAGGGAGGCAGCGTCTTGCGTTAGGGGATACTCTCTGTCCTTACACACCCTATTTAAAGAGATTCCTCTGCCGAACGGTGCCCCCCATAGTACTGTGAGGTATTGAAAAACTCATGATCTTCACTTGCTCCACAAACACATTTAAATGGGAGACCCAAAATGGGTGCACACACATTTCTACATTACTGTACAGTCTTTACAGCCACACCTACACTTTTCCTCCTAAGTGTATATATTGTATGTATATGGTTGTAAATTTTGACATGGTCCGCAATCGATATGTACCGTGACTTATTTTTGGTTGGCAAGGTACTAGTATTGATGGATACCATAATGAAATTGACTGGATTCTTTGGATCTGATATATTTGCATGTCGGTTATAAATAGATATAGAGTGTAACATATTTGTGGATAGTAGTCTATTATGACTTGATCCTCTGGATCCAGAGATTCTATATTTAGTTTTAAATCGATAATTAATTAATTTTAAATTGATAATTATTTAGTTTTGCAAAATTGGTCTCTGCCAATGTACAGGAAGTTGTTACATATTTTTCTTATGTTCTTGTGGTTCGGAACCTACGTAAAATTGTAGGTCCCCTATGCCACCACGGAGGACATACACAATAACAATTACGAACACAGTTAGGTAGACCAGCCATGAGTGGATCCTAGGGTCTTTGTTGGTCTGAAACATTATAACATTATAATAGAGTACTATCCACAGATATGTTACACACTATATCTCCTTATAACCGACATGCAAATATATCGGATCCAAAGAATCCAGTCAATTTCATTAGGTATCCATCAATACTAGTACCTTGCCAACCAAAAATAAGTCACGGTCCATATCGATTGCGGCGGACGAAGTAAAAAAAATATATATATATATGATGAATAAAACCACGAAGGAAAGGAAACACAAAATGGTGCTCAAGCGCTTTCGTCTAATGACATCCTCAGGAACACTGAAGTACATAAAAGGGTGACAGCCTATATATAGGTTACAGAAAGAAAAAAAAGAAAAAAAAAAATATATATATTATACATACACACATACATACACACACACACATATCTATATATATATATATATATACACATACATACATACATACACACACACACACACACACACACACACACACACACACACACACACATATCTATATATATATATACTGTATATGCAATAAACGGAGAAGTAAAAATAAAAATTAAAAATTAAAGGATTAACAGAGAGGCATACATATTTGTAAGGAAAAAATATCTGTTTTTAGCACAAGATCAAATGAATTATAAAAATACAAATTTATACTGGAAATCTGCCCGGGTTTTAACACACTGCCTTTTTTGGTTAAGTTTCGATGTATATAAAAATAAAATGAAAATTAAAAGTTAATAAAGTAGCATACAAGTTTACCAAAGATTTAGCGTTCTACCCTTCTTCTCTAAATCTGTTTTGAAGGAATTCAAAACAACAGGATCGAGTTGAAAAAGACCTTTGCTTATGTTGAAGTTATTTGAAAGTTGGATAATGGCAGACTCAAGAATATTTCTATTAACACCATAGTTATTATGGACAAAGTGGACTACATCGGAAAGATGAACGAGCTTCTCCAGGACCCCGCCACATACAGCAAACTTAGGAAGAACCCGCAGGATGACGTCATCAAATCATTTAATAGTGGCTTGAAACGCATTCTCAAAGTTCATAAAGACTTAATTCCGCTTTTCATGTCCACTTCACCTTCTCTGCCCTACCTTTACGGTCTTATTAAAACCCACAAACCTTGTAACCCTATGCGCCCTATTATTAGCTCGGTGGGCTCTATTACTTATAAACTCTCCAAATGGCTTGTCAAAGTCCTGTCCCCCATTCTCGGAACTATCTCTGATTCACATGTAAAAAATTGAATAATGCACGTACTGAAACTAACGATAGATTGATCAGTTTTGACGTGTGTTCATTGTTTACAAAAGTGCCGATTGACGATATGCTTGACTTTCTCTCCCAAGAATTACATAAGTATGACCTGCCACTACCTTCACACATTGTTTTGGATCTTATTAAGCTTTGCATCAAAGACTGTAAATTCACTTTCAATAACGAGTATTATCAACAAGTTTTTGGGATGGCCATGGGCAACCCCTTATCGCCCCTTCTCTCCAATATTTATATGGAGTTTTTCGAAATTACTTACATTCCGAGAATCCTGGGGGTTGGCATCCCTTGGTTGCGGTACGTCGACGATATTTTGTGTATCTGGCCCATGAGTCGTGACCTGGATAACTTCCTCCTTCAGTTAAATGATCAAGTCCCCTCCATTAAGTTTACTTTAGAAGTGGAACAAGACAATTCAATCCCATTTTTGGATGTGCGTGTACATAGGGAAAGCCCAGGTTTTAAGTTTAGTATCTATCGGAAAACAACAAACAATTTGTCCTACGTACACTTTTACTCGGGACATGACACCCCCACTAAGGAGGCCATTTTTTCATCAATGTTTCTCCGCGCCCTTAGGATCGCCAGACCGGAATACATCGATGCCGAATTGGAAAAAATCAACGGTATTGGAAGTGATCTGTTATCCATCTGCGTTTATGGAATCTTGTCTCAACAAGGCAAAACGAACTTTCTATCGTGTCAATAATAACACTCGTACTTTGTCAAAAATATTTTAGTACTTCCATTTTTCCCGGGCTTTTTAGGCATTGCTAATGTACTTAAACTTTTGGATATTAATGTAGTATTTTCATATAACAATATTGTGAAAAATATCATAGTAAAAAATAGCCCTACCAATAATTCAGGCATTATCTATAAAATTGGGTGTAAACAATGTGATTCCTTTTACATAGGTCAGACGGGAAAGGATTTGCACACACGTATAAAACAGCATCAATATTCCGTTAGAACAGGACAGTTGTCCAGTGCCCTTTTTGTCCATTTGTCAGAGTTATCCCACTGTATTGATTGGAATAATGCTTCAGTTTTATTCCACTCTAGCAACATTGTTAATAGAAATATTCTTGAGTCTGCCATTATCCAACTTTCAAATAACTTCAACATAAGCAAAGGTCTTTTTCAACTCGATCCTGTTGTTTTGAATTCCTTCAAAACAGATTTAGATAAGATGGGTAGAACGCTAAATCTTTGGTAAACTTGTATGCTACTTTGTTAACTTTTAATTTTCATTTTATTTTTATATACATCGAAACTTAACCAAAAAAGGCAGTGTGTTAAAACCACCCGGGCAGATTTCCAGTATAAATTTGTATTTTTATAATTCATTTTATCTTGTGCTAAAAATCGATATTTTTTCCTTACAAATCTGTATGCCTCTCTGTTAATCCTTTAATTTTTAATTTTTATTTTTACTTCTCCGTTTATTGCATATATACAGGGTGGTGCAAAAGTCTGGACCCATAGGCGGTTTATATGGAAAAAAGGTGTGGCCTGCAGGAAGTTTATTATGAAATGAAATTTAATTAACCTTACACCAGTGACTAAATTATG